>LQRL01012793.1:49127-69577 GCA_001703475.1 Hydroides elegans | reverse complement strand
AAAAACAAGAAAAAAAAAAAAAAAAAACAAGTAAAAAGATAAAGGAAAGAAAAAGAGGGAACAAAAAGAACATTTTTCAAGAATGTGATTATGGATAACTCCTTAGTCATTATGACTAGCTCTAATTACATAATTGCATAAGGCCCAATCACATTATAGATAAGCATCAAAACATTAAACGTTTTACTATGATTGGTCCGTGTGTTAATACTAAACACAAGATACATGACATAGTGTGTACTTTTCGTGATGCTGAGAGGACTCCCATAGTTTAACCATAACGTCTGAGCTTGGGTGGAATGTGAAAAATACCCAACCAATATGCATTGTTTTGGCATATTGCAAAAAGATGCGGCACAAATGAAACATCGATTAAAGACCTTGACATGGGAAGCTGTTTGGAGCTATATTTCCGAACAAACCGTGTTTTCCCATGCATTCTTTACTGAAACTAAAAAAGCGCCAATATTTTAAGAACGCGACGAACGTTGTTGTGCGCTTTACAGAGTTTCCAATAAACATGTATATTACACATCGTACACACAAGTGTGACGCGTTACGTTATATTCAATCGAAGCGTTTAAAAACGCTATTTAGATTTTATTGTATTGCATCTTTTATAAATGTGGACCTTTTCATGACATCCTACATATAGGCTGGTGTTCCTCAAATACTGACGTCGCTTTGACGTCGACCAAGATCTTGTCGACTGGCAAGGTCGTCCTCAGAAGCCCTCTTGAACCACTCGTGCTTTTAAGAGATGAGTGCCATACATGAGACTTGATCAAACATACGTGATTTTGTTACTTCGGGTAGACAATTTCGAGGAAAACTGAAAAACTGAATATTTTTTGTAGAATATTCAAAACCTATATTGACATATATCTTTATTTCACTTAATGTTTTATTTTAGAAATCACATCTGATAAGAAAATGGTCATCGCTGAATCTCGTCAACTTGTTGGCATGCGCCTACCGACGGAAATAACGTCACGATAAAGGATTTGTTTTGAAAACTTAACACCATTGTAACACCAATTGTTATATGAAGAGCACCTCACGAGCTGTTCCCTACAAAATATGTTCCCAGTCGTCTCCAAACTGGCTTATTGTAGAAATGCATTCTAGCTTTGAAATTTGAGGAACACCTTTTCGACAACTTCTTTATTTTCGTAATATGTAATGCGAGTTTTTATTTCGAGATTGTATGAAATTATTAAATTGCATTATAATAAACTGTTATTTTTATCACTGATGGGTAATTTAATGGTATTCAACATGTAACGATTCTGAAAATTGTTCCATTTTTACTCCAAGCTGACTAGATAACGAGGAACAGGTCATTGTTTTCACAATTTCTTTATTGAAAATTTATTATTTTGTTTTTGTTCCTATCTATTAAGGTGTTTTGATTTAATTTTACAACTTTTTGAAAAATATATCACGGGGTGCCCTTCAATTGTTATATCCGGGATCAGTGAAGTGGTCTGACATTTCAAGCATAAATAAAGTGTAGGTGACCATGTATAATTATCTATGATGCAATATTGACATGAATGAAATAAAATAAATCCAAGCTGTTGTCTCTATGTTTAAACAGGCGTCGGTGGATAACATGCAAAAATTCAAAAATAAAAGAGTCAATTGTTTCCAGTTAGCGTTATTTTTGGGGATGACTTGAGGATACATATAACGACCTGAAGGATTATTTTTCTATACAAAAGGTATGGCAAATTGAAGTTTGAATCGATAGGAAACATATCGGTGTGAAAACTTGCTCATTTATATTGGAGGCTAAGTTTCGCCGTGTAACAAAACCAAAAGGTAAATCGAAATTCAATAATTTTCCTTTGAAAATAATATAGATTAATTCAGTTTCTGCACAAGCTTCCATAGAGCAATGAATCACATCTTGTAGGGTCTGCGTTACATAAATTACACAGAAATACATTACATAGAGTATGAGCATGTTAACACAAATAGGATAATCGAATGCCTAACATAGATATTTCAAAGTAAACATTTATTTATTAAAAACATGTTCACTTATATTCCTGTCCACCATGTACATGTAAAAGTAGAATTTGTTTTAAAAATACTTTTAAGTGAGCCGATCTCTCTACATGTCGACGAAAACGTATCTTTGTTTAATAAAATTGTCCATAAAAATACTCCGTCTCGATTTTCTTGCTCGTAAATGTACTGACATGCGCTTGTAGAAATGTTCTGCGACGCGGCGAAATTCAAGGAAATATAGTAAACCCAGCGTTATTGTGATCGTATGGTTTATTATATTTTCTTGTGGGTGGATTCGATCCCAAACCCACTTGTTTGGCCTGACGTGCGGCCTGTATGCTTGTACAAAAGTTCCCAACTCTATCCATTGCGCTACGAAGGACCACTAACAAAGACATGGATTTCTGGAATATTTAAATTATAAGGATTAAGTTAATACGTTAACCAATATTTGTAAGGGACCAAAATCAAGTCTAAATCATTAGACTTATACCAAATCGGATAAAGAATCCCTTTAAAAGAGTATATGGGGCGTTCTTTTTTGTTGTTGTTGTTTTATATTTGTTTAAGATGAAATCATATTTCCATATGGCTTGGGAATAGATTCTATACATTTTGAAAAAAAAAGTATCTTCGGTTCCGAGGGAAACAATACATTTCGATCCCGCGCAAAAATACTAGGGGCTAAAAAAAAAAACACACACACACACAAAATATTGACATGATCAATTATGATCCGGAAAAGAGTTTCGGGTAACGGTTGATCTGGGAAGTCGCTATGGAATTCTCTTGCATTTTGTCCTTGTTAATTTATTTTTCATTAGACGTTGCAACCATAAAAATACGATTAAATAAAGAACAATCTATAAAATAACACCCCCGAAATATATAACATCTTAAGATTATATAAAAATAACTATTTTTGACAATTTCTTTTATTCGAAAAGATGGTGAAAATATCAATGTCGGTGATGCGTATTGATGATTATTTTAACCCAGCACTTAACCACGAATTAAAAAAAAATGTTTGTTATGAAAACAAATACTTAAATATTTTCTTATGTTATCGAAGATTAAGATTAATGATAATGTATGGATTAGCTTATAATATTTAGTATACAAAAGAATTGTGTTGGAAGAAATCACATGTTTTTATCAAAATAATCACCTTATTTCATAGACTGTTTTGATTTTTGCTAGCTAATACACTATTTTTGTAGTTTAACGTAAAGATAGGTTGCGCTTAGGGCTGAACTTCAATAAACATATTATGGAAAAAAATCATGATGAATAATATGTTATTTCAGAAATGAGAGGACTTACGCTGCATTATTCTTCACCTTTTCATCTCATTCTTCTTCATTTGACTTTCACCCAGCCAAGGTCACATGGCCCAAGGACGTTTGAAAGTGATCTGGAGCTGCCAGGTAGGATAATCAAAATAATCCAGTCGAATCGGTTCGGGGCTTATATGTCTCGAAACAATTACAAAACACGAGTTGAATGTTTCGATTAACTTTTGGATGAACATGGGCCTCACCACAAAGGGACGCTGAAGTAGAATAGAGTCATGAGGGTCAGATGAATAATGAAAAACAAAAAGTTAAATGATGATCTCTTTTTAAATAAGTGTGTTGAAAAAAATACTGAAGTAATACTTTGAGAGGAGTTAACCCGAAAGTGAAATTCATAATCAAATACGAATATACAAATGTATGCTTATATTCCTCCATAACCGCATATATCCAAATACTATTCTAAAAATTGCAAACCAGCCGGGATCTGCATATTTTTTCGACGTGTTTTTTTTAATAATACACGTTCAAGTCCCCACTTTCTAAAAACCCATAGGTATCTCCAACTCCGCCGATGAATGTGCTTTGAAACCAGTGCTTCATACGGTTGAGAAAGAAGACTGAACCGACTGTTATGCGGTCATTTGTATGTGCGGGGGAGTGTCAATCATATGCGGATGTGCATCCCAGTAAGGGTAAGTTTGAAACAAAGGGTAAACAATTATGTCACCTATTAGCGTTTGCCCAAGTTGAATATCAATTGATCGAGACAACGGATATACTGTTCAACCAACGGGTAAACGCAGCTTTTGAGACAAGGGTCTTGAAATGCGCATGGTTTTGAACGTCTTTACAATAACCAATTATATGTAGGCATTTTTTTTAATTTCACTGGCTTTTTTTGAGAGAAATAGAGAGAGAGAGAGAGAGAGAGATAGAGAGAGAAATAGATAGGTGAAACAATGAGAGAATGAGAGTAAGATATAGAGAGAATACACAGGTATAAAATAATTTACAATCTATCATCTCGCTATATCTCCCATTTCACTCTCTCTCCTCTCCCTCTCTGCTCTTTACCCCATCTAACTTTCTTTCTTTCTCTCCTTTTTGAACCACACTCCCACTCTCTTCCTCTCCCTCACCCATTTATTTTTATTATAAAATCTATTTTACATATAAGTGTGTTGTTTTTTTTTTTTAAAATAGGTGGTGAACTGCGACACCAATGCCTCTGCTGCCAAGAAGACTCACTACACCACACCACCGTCGATCTCCTTTGTCAACATCCGCGCAAAGCAAACAAAGTGCGCAGAGAATCATTTCCGGTTGTTATACCGACTTCCTGTCGCTGTCGACCATGTTCAGATACGAGCCATGTGATTGGTCAGGAGTTTATAGAGCACCCGTATATGAAACGCTTTCGAGGCATCATACAGCGCTAGTGCAATACAGCTGATCCATGTAATGTGACATATGGATGTCGGACAACCCACCCAAACCAACTCACCCAAAAACAAACTCAACCAAGTTGTGACCAACTCACCCAAATATTTTGGTCAACTCACCCGAAATATTGTATCTTGAGTGATTTGTTTTTTTTTTGGTGAGTTGTCCTGATACCGTGACATAGAAATATATCGACTTCATGGTTACATTTTTCTTACGATACAGATGGTTATACACAATTGCATTAGGGCCTGGTCACATTGGAAGCTTTTTCTTGCTTTTATTTCCAAACAAACCGGTATTCCAATGTATTCCTTATAGGAAACCAAAAACAACGAGTTGTTAGGTAATTGTTTACCGCCTTTTCAGTCTCCCACAAGGAATACATTGGAAGACAGGTTTGTTAGGAAATAAAAGCAATAAAAAGCTTCCAATGTGGCCAGGTCCTTAACTGAGATTCGTCATCCATATATGCACTGTCAATTTTGCTATTTTCTTTTATTAAAAAAAAACTCCAAGTACCGTTGATTGTTTATTATTCGGCGTTTGCGTAAAATAATGATAACTATTAGATCCTCTAGTTAATCTATCTTTTTTCGTTTATACCAATATCATTAAAATATGGTTTTTGTACGATCATTGTTTGATTGACTAGTTTAATCCTTTTCAAGTAATGTTCATGTATAGCGGGAATCCTCGGGTGTGCCTTTGAGTGACATCCTATCTTGCATCATAAGCTGATGAGTGAAAACAAAACACATTTTTGCAAATAGCAAATGTGTACTTATATTTTAAATTGCAGACGAATGCATAGGATTAGCGTACCAAAATGCGGCGGAACAATGTGCGTTATAAACACAATGTGCTAAACACAATGTGCTTAAATAAACCGAAAGGATGTTACATAACATAAAACTCTAACGCAAAACTGACAAATGGTACACGACCAGTTTACTCTTGTGTTTACTACATGGATAAAAACAAATAAAGGAAAACCGTTAAAATAGATACATGATTTATTGTTTATACCATGTATAAGTAAAATGCATATAATATAACTATCATAATATGCACCATTTCATTGTATACTAAACCTTTCAAAATGTATGCCTTGGTTTAAGGTTGTATTACATAACAACATGAATTTATTACTTGACCAAACTAATTCCTGCTGGTTTTCATTAGGATTCTATAATATTTCCTATTCCTTTTGGAAGCCCTGGCATACAAGACTCAACATGCAAACTCAGCCCATTGAACATGGCCGAAATATATTTGTATTATTTGTACATTGTAAGCTCAAAGGAGTCTCAAGTATCAAGTATTAAATTGCATATTATATTTTGCCCACACAATTAATCTGCCCTAGATTCGGCGTGTATGAATCCGAATCCTCTTTTAATTTGATAACTACACTATGGTCCACATACGAGTACATGTATTATCTAGCGGATCTGCAACATTGCTTTTGTAAAGACCTGGACCAGTAAGAGTCTAGTATACATATAGAATGAAAGTCTTACTCATGCAACATCAATTTTCAAAAGACCCATTGAATTCACGCTTTTATCAATGCAGTTGAATATCATTAATGGTTTCAATTTCAAAGTAACGACAAAACCTTGTAATAGCAAAAGAAACAATGTATCGGTGTATCATGTATGCATGATTAATTATATTATCATTACTGTTACAATTGTTACTATAAACATAATGCATATTGGTCCACAAGAAATCAAGATACAAAAACGTTGATCCTTATGTTATATAACTACGTCATTATTTAACAGCTAGTAGATGATAGAATCCTTTAAATGCAGCAGCATTAATATTCCCATTGAAGTTATGATTAACATCAATAGTCTCAATTTCAAAGAAAACCATTGCTAGAGCAGAAAAACAACTAAACATCAATCCTGTTTATATCTTCATAATTAATTATTATAAATGTTATTGTTACTATGAACCCCTATTAACAAAATACACAATAACACCGTACCAGTTAGAAATGATTCAGAAGAAATATATATACAACATCTTTATCCTTGACGCATTATAACCACGTCATTATCTAGCAACTAGAAGATGGTAATTTGGATGGTGTTATTAAATTTCAGTTCTTTACGTCTTTAAACTTTAACTCTTAATATATATGATAATGAAACATTCCCATGATAGAGCGTGAATTCAAATCATATAGTCTCAATTTCAAAGAAAACCATTGTTAGAGCAGAAAAACAACTAAACATCAATCCTGTTTATATCTTCATAATTAATTATTATAAATGTTATTGTTACTATGAACCCCTATTAACAAAATACACAATAACACCGTACCAGTTAGAAATGATTCAGAAGAAATATATATACAACATCTTTATCCTTGACGCATTATAACCACGTCATTATCTAGCAACTAGAAGATGGTAATTTGGATGGTGTTATTAAATTTCAGTTCTTTACGTCTTTAAACTTTAACTCTTAATATATATGATAATGAAACATTCCCATGATAGAGCGTGAATTCAAATCATATTATAGAACGTACTTTAATTTATTATGCAGCATTGCTACAACATTTATTGTTAAAAACCTTGACAAGTTAGCATTACTTACTAATGGAAGCTTTCAATTCATGTAACATCTATATTCTTATTGACTTCATGATAAGTATTACCACAATAACATAAGTTACATTTTCAAAGCAACTGCAAACCATGGTTAGAACAAAAATCTAACCGATTGATATTGAAACCTCAATTCTGTAAATGAATTCATTATTAATTATTATAAGCATTGTTACAATTACACCAACAACGTAATGCAATCACTAGTTTTACAAAAAAATCATAGAAAATCAATACACGTGTTTTTTCCTTGACACAATACACATAGTTTGTTATATAAAGAATGTGGACACATTGATCAAAACTTGGCTTTAAAAGGCGTTGTTTTGAATCGCATTTAAGCTGTGCCATAAGCAATAATTTATACCAATATCAAACCAGATGTGCATGTATACTATTCTTATT
This sequence comes from Hydroides elegans, assembly GCA_001703475.1. Classification (NCBI taxonomy): domain Eukaryota; kingdom Metazoa; phylum Annelida; class Polychaeta; order Sabellida; family Serpulidae; genus Hydroides; species Hydroides elegans. Next base: position 61,788 of record LQRL01012793.1, on the reverse strand, counting down.
TTAAACCAGTTTTAAGCTGGTTTAAAGCAAGTTTAGAGAAAGGTTGATGCTAGTTTGAATAGAGTTTTAAGATGATTTTAGTGTATGAAAGGTTTATGGTCGCCAAGACGCAGATTTGTTTATGTATAGTGTCAAAAATATGCCAATGAAAATATGATTGAATAGAGTTTATTTGAATCACCTTGATTGCTCAGTTATTTGAAAAATATTCTAAAAATGGAAACTTAATTAGTGTTTTGTCACGACATGTATTGCAAACGAAATTCTTATATTCAAAAATTTGAAATATGTACCTCAAAAGTGTTTCGCTTCAAATCTTAAATTTGCTGTATCTTTTTTATTCATATGTTTTTGCTGAATGTGAAGCAAATAAATGCAAACATGTCTTAAAACACGTATTACTTATATTATTTTCAACCTCATGACAATCAATTACGAATTGGTGCTTTGCCTTTTATTTCACTGATTTTGTTTTCGTATTAACAAGGTACATAATGAAACATCTGGACAGCAAGCAGCCGCTCCAAATAAACAAAACGATCGTGTCGTATTCTTTTTAGCTGGTCACGAATACCACCAATTAGATACTGTTCAACACATTGTTTTTGTAAAAGTCGGACCAGATAGTTTAACTTGCGAGTGAATGAATTTAATTCATGCAACATCAATGATAGTAACATAAACAAGCCTTTTGTAATTTAAAAACTCCAATCCGGTTTATAACTAACTTATTCATAATCATTCGTATTGTTAGATTTACCCTTATTGTCAGACGGCTCCAACCAGCTAGAAATTATTCAAAGAACATCAATATAAAAAACGTTCCCTTGAAGTTATAGAATTGCTTCATTAGTAAGCACTAGATAGTAATTGGGTTAATGTTATACAATATGATTTAATACCATTTTACTTTTCATGTTTAATATTTCGCTTCAAAGGTTATTAGCAACCCTAATTTTATAAGGTTATGAAACAACTTTGACTTAATAATGATGAATGCATCTTGATTTCCTGAATGTCTTAGCCTGCGGTTGAACATTGCAAGGAGCAATCATTCCGTCGTTCCGTGAGATTTCATAAACAAACAAAACAGTAAAATCGCAAATGACAACAAGAATCGCATTTGATATGTAACCACAATCTTGTCATTTTCTGGTTAAATTATTCTAATACTTAATTAGACATATAGATGATTGGTTTAATGCAAACATAGAGCTAAGACTGAACTCTAGGAAACCCTATATATTACGTCAAATCAGAACCAATGACATTGAAAAAGGTTTATTGGCTACCCAAACTATCTATAATTTTCATCCCATGTCGTCGAGTTGTCGCGTTGGATTGAATAGTACATGAAGTTCAGTTGAATTGAAATCGGTAGCTACTTCGTGTAGATATCTCTACCTTAAACCACTTTTATGACGCCATTCCATTATTCTAAGCGTGGATTCATTTTCACGAATTTACTGTGGGCATGGTACGTGATTTCAACTATCCACAGTCTGAGACAGGACATATCACTAGAGTATGAGCCATTATTTAGGAATGAAAGACCTCTGAAGGGATATCGCGGTGGAAAACATTCAAATAAGTATTCTAACTTGATTCATGTCAAAATACCAATGCATTCTTTTCTTTTAATTGTGCATATGTGGAATTCATTGTACTTCTAATTCTAGGGATTAAAATGAATAGCTTCATGTTTTTGTTAAGTATTTGGTCAAGTGTGTTTACAAATGGTCTATCTGAATACTATTTTCCCGAGCAGGTTATCAGTAATTTCCAATGAAAAAATATATATTATATAATTGGGAAATTGATATGGCAACAGAAATATACAGTGATGCTCACATAATTGATTTGAATTTATCTGAATAGAATATCAAATACTAAATTCTATAAAGCACATTCCATAGACCAGTGAATGCCCTTAACTCACTGTAGTAAACTGCAATATCAAAGCTCTATTATGGGCACAGCGTGGAATGATAATGCATTATTTTCGTATTAACAAAACAGACGGGACTATACAATAACCATCTAAAACCACTCACTCGCATTAAGTAGACTCTTCGGGCAATAGGAAAAATCATTTGTCATAGACTTCAATAATATATTTTGTTGTCATATTCCAACAACTGACCTAGATTTGTTTGTTAAAAAACGAATATGTTATAGAGGGAAGTAGTTTAGGTCAAAGAAACCATTCGAACATAAGCGCTTTGCACCCTCGTCTGGTTTGATTTCACAAAACTTTTTACAATTGTTTTTACAAAACTCTTTGCCATCATGCTTTCTGATATACGTATTTGAAAATAGTGATTCAATTTAGTTTATTACCAATTAAATATATGTATACATTCATAATAGGAATTATGATTACCTGGAATGCACTCAGAGTGGGTGAAGATAGGTTTAACTAGGAAACTGAACTTTTATAAAGATAAAAAATGTTCAATCGCTATGAAAACATATGAATCAGACATATTTCTGTGACAACTGATCACAAGTAGGTCGATCAAAGAAAGCAAACAGAATTACAAACGAGATCATGAATATTGTTCAATAGATTATTCCAGACATCTACCTGGTGCAGCCCTTTTAAATGAATCTTTGCAAGGTATTTCGTACATTCATTTTTGATTAGATATGACGGAGATCCGGTAGACGCTTAGCTATTTTCAAAATAAGCATCAGGTGCAGCCAGTGAATTTAATAACGCAAAACATTCTGGTATACACGTAAATGCCATCTTAAATTGAAACAAACTAAGACAATCATATTTTTTAAAGGCAGATTCACTTACATTTGTAAATAATAAGGTTGATCAAAATTAGAATAGACAAAAAGTTCAGTGGCTTAAATAATACAAATTCACCTTAATTACTTAGAAGTGACTTGATTTGTTTTGTATGCTGTCTTTCCGATATAAAACGTTGTTATTTTTTTATTAAAATCATTAAAATTGTCATTTGAAAAATATATGCATGTGTATTTGAAATATACATGTTGATATAATAAACTTAGGATCTGTTTATCAACCTTTGATATTGAACATTGGACGGATGTTTATATGTTTATATAATTGCTTTATATACTGCATATACATTCACTTATTATATCAGATAGATTGATATAATGTGATTGATCTACAGACCTGTGATAAATCTAGGTCATATGTTCAATTTTAATGTTATGAATTTATCTTGGAAAAACATCGTCGTAGGTATGTATGATTTTATACATAGTGTCTAAACTTTAAGTATGAGTGTTGTGTTATTGAATTCCATCTTGGATAATGAAAACTGATAATTCTTGATCACATATAATCTAAAATTAGTTTTTGAGTACAGAACATATCCATAAACCAACTATTTAAGAGCCAGGAAATGTGGGCAGTTGAAAAAGCCTACAATTTATTATTTTATTCGTAGACAAAAATATTCGTTTTTTATGGAACTGTGTGTTACAGTTATGCTAGCCATTACTTGTATGTTTAACGATGTTAAAATATTGCTAAATATCGTTCTGGAAAAATGCATTACGGGGTGCCCCTAAGGAATGAAGCAACCAATTATGTCGCTTAATGTTGGTTACTTGGAAGCCGAGTACATGTATATAACATACATAGCGAGCCAGATACGGCAATGATAAGGAGCACACACTAGTTTAGAAGCTGAAATTAGATAACCTAGAGACAAATTGAGACAAATTGCAAATTATCGTGCGATTAACCATGGTCATGAATTGGATTATCATCATTATTTTAGAAATAATAGCACACATAGAATGCATAGACATAAAAGCATTTGACTACACGATTCTCCGAAATAAACGAGGCGTTTCAAGAGAAGTCATTTCAGTCGTTGATTGCAAGAGTGTTATACAATGTGCTGTAGAATGCACAGCAACTGAAGGATGCAATCATGTCAATTTTCTATATTCTTCACAGTGTGAGCTTCTACATGGTAATGTAGGAGAGGAAATCCCTATTTCTGATGAAACAAATGCTGTATTTATATGTAAGTAACATATTCCTTAATAAACATGCATTTACAGGGCCACCGATTTTTTTTTGGAATTTCTTTTGAATGCTCGAAATATTCATACTCAAGTAAAATCAAAGTAATGATTTTCAATGATACCCTGCTACTGTATTTATTTTATTGTGTAATGTACACTTGATATCTTTGGGTAGTTTATTTTACTTAAGAAATTAAAACAAGCGTGGCACATTGTCAACTCACATAAGGAAAATTGGGTAACATCTCGAGCCTTTATATAAATCAATATTTACTTAATTGAATGAAAAACTAAAATAGCATAATACTGCTGATGTATACATATTGGGATTTGGTTTTTATTATGTTCCTAGATAAGCGTGAACCTGAATCTACCAACAAAGAGGCTACAACGAACGAAGAAATGACCACAGGTGACACTCCTACCACATTGCAACCAGGTAAGAATCATAGATTGATGCATATTATCTGCATTTGATTGGCTTATCCTTGTATTGTCTTACGTTTTACAATTTCCAATCGTTTTCAAATAAGTACATGTGCAGATAAGTAACTTTCAGTCTGTGTTACAGATGCAATATCTTTTTCTTATCGATTTGCTTTTTGGATTTAGGACAATCATTACTTTTAAAGCAATAATATTGCCATTTGAACATATTAAACATATCGCCCTTAAAATAGTATAATATGAAACGCACCACAACTATCTTAGTCCTTTCGAAACTATGCTCATTTCAGTAGCACAACAAACTTTATATAAATATCAAATACTTCGATTTGCAGAACCATCGTGTGAAGACACCCTTGACCTGATTACTGACATCCCGGACTCCGCAATTACGGCTTCAAGCCACTATGACAGCTACTACCTCCCCCGCTTTAGTCGTTTGAGCATAGGCTATGCCTGGGCCCCAAGATATGGCGTCGGTGAATGGATCAAGGCAGACCTGGGTGAAAACCGCATTGTGGTTGCGATTCGCACACGTGGTAGGGAATCCAATTATGTCAATCGATTCAACATCGCTACGAGTGTTAATGATGTTGATTGGTCGTATGTAGTGGATGATTTCGGGGCAACCGTAGTGTTTAGTGTTTTTGCGGGTCCGAACACCGTCTTTAGAAATCCCTTACTGACCCCAGTTGAAACCCGATATGTAAGGCTTACTATTGTTTCTTATGTAGGGAACAATCCAAATCTGAGCTGGACTATCGACGGTTGTCTAGTTCCAACAAATTAATCTTACCCAAGAGTAAGTTATCAGCAACATTATATAAATGAATAAGTTTAAAGTGGCATCATTGAACACGATATTTATTCGACAAAATAGCTTGTAACAAATTATCAACATCCACAATTTAGTGCTTCGCACGAACACATATATGTGATGCAAATAATCAATGTTTTAAAGTATGTCCCGTATGAAGGGATGTGAGGTGGTTGTGGTTGGGGTGGAGAAGTGGTGAGGGGGATGGAGGGATAGAAAGGGGTTTAGAGGGTAAAGGAGAAAGAAGAATGATAACAATTGTAATTTCAGTTATTTTTGTCATCATTGTGTACTATGATTGGTTAAAATACATCAATTTATGTGTTTTTGGTAAATGTCCCATATCTAAGAGGATTTTTGTCTGTATGCCCTTTCTATCACCATGTCACTTATTAGATAACATTATGTTATATATTTCCTAACTTTGGTAATCTTATCTAAGCACTAAAACTATAAAAGCTATTGAAATCCGTGTTACATTAAGTATATAAAGAGTGAGTTTGTATATATATATCTTATTTTCACCATAACTGAAAATAAGATTGTTTCATTTTGGTACTGCATGAATATGTTCGGGTTTAGATTCTGCCTTTATTACTTATATGTTTGTTTCAGTATGTAATTGATTTAACAATAGAAATATAAGAAGCTCAGCTGAATAGATGTATTCTAACTTTTTTATGTCAAAGTTGTGTTCTGATGATAATGATATGTCAATGCTATGTCAAAGTTGTGTTCTGATGATAATGATAAGATAATTGATAATGAAAACATATATGGGATTGATGTTAAAGTATACATAAGCGCCATTATGTTCTTACCGAATGACAAAATTGTTTTGGTGTTTGACATAACGTATGTGTGTTCTTTTACTAAATAAATGTTGTAATTGATATTTATAAGAGATGATTGTCACATCATGTTCATTTTCAAACTTTTCTTTTAATTAAAATTGCAACTTATGTCTAAAAATGCTTTTAAATGTAAATTTAACATTGTAAAATGATTATCAATGACAGAGCGGAGAGTATAAATGTTTATTGTTGAAATTACATTTCTAAATCTTTAGCTTTATTTGAGGTGCAAATTATATCGTGATCTGCATCCTACACGAGGGTTTAATGCGGATTTGAGTGAACTCTACATAAATAATTAAAAAGGAAATAGAAAGAAGGAAGAAAGAGAAACATTAACACGGAAACTAACACACATATATCGGGGTATATGTTAATAAATTGATGTATGTTTAGAAAAAAATATGATAAATATTTTCGATATTATTTACCTTCAGCTCATGAATAACTGTTAAATATATATCAAATGAATGTAAAATAAATGGTCTTTTGATTTCAAATGCGATTTCTTCTTTTCAAAGTTCAACAGTTAACAAAACCAATTCGGAGACATCATACAGCGCTAATTCAAAATAGCTGATCCATGTTCCAAAGACATTCATACATATAGCTCAGTGATGCCCTCTAGTAAGACACACATCTACTTGGAAAAGACACCTATAAATTTATTTAAATAAGTAAACGTTATCTGATGCAGTTATTTATTTAACTTTGTTGTGTAGAAGTATTTCATTTTGAGTCAATAATTGGTAAGAAGTAGTAACGGGCAACGTTACTTAACCAGAAATTAAATGGAAATAGTTTTTGCATTTCTTAAGCCAAAACAAATAAAATAAATACATAAACACGTGATCTGTTTGTATAAATACGATTATGTTACGCCCTTTGTTTGTACTTAAATATATTTGTTTTAAAACAAGTAGAATTTTACCACAAATTGAACTGCAACAGGTAAATGATAGATAACAACGCATCACTGCTGTAAATCAAAGCAATATAACAATATGTATTATATTTAGTAGCTGTGCCCCAGGAATGTACACATTTGATTTAGTTCGAGAGAAATTGACTATCAAAATGAGATGTGGGTGAGGTTTAAGCGTTTGTTAAAAAAACTGTACGAAAACTCAAAGAAATATTAGAGCCCTTTTTGAATTTCAACTTCCAAACCTCAACATCAAAGTGACGTTTGAAATTGATCCTACTTTACTGGCATTTTCGATGCTACATGGTGAATCAACAGTGTTATTTAGCAACAGCGAATTGCTATTATAGCTCTAAATATAATGTATGGGAAACAGTAAGCCATGCTTTGATGAATAAATCCCAATCCAAAGCTGATTACTTATTTCAACCTAAACTGACCATTTTGGTTTCTTTTATAAATAGGCTCTAAAATATTCAATATATAAGTTGCAATGTTCTCGTAATACCAACAAATGGATCCTTTTCAATATTGATTATCATTGATTAAAGGAAAATCAAATTAACTAAGCTACATCGATCCATTAATTCAATGTTTTCTCACAAAAACATTAACATTAGTTTAACCGAAAATGAAACACATCATAAAGTCATAACTTTTTTTAATAAACGTAAATGTTCATATACGTTTCCGACAAAAAGACCATAGTCCTAAATTTTTATTTTTGATAATATTATTATTAAATATTGGCCATGGGTAAATAAGTTGCGGTAATCGCCAACATAATTAAACTAAGGTTAGCCGCTAGAGTTTGGACTATAGTGTATAATATAAAATCATCATGTCCGTAAACTCATTAGCCAGAAACGTTTTAGTAGGACATTTGTTGGCAGAGTTTTATGGCCGAACATGCTTTGACTTAAAAGTTGATGACATATGCCGTCCGATTGTTTGAGGCTTTTGACCGGAAATATTTTGGAAGTACCTTTTCTGTGTATACCATTTGGAATGAATAAGCATAAATTAAGTAAAAATGTCATTGTTTGGTTGATGTAATGTTTATTATTTACTCTTTGAAATTATTGCTTCTGAATTAGATCTTACGGTTGTCTTGTCTTTTATTTATAGTGTTTCAACTTTTATCAAGCGATATTCTTATATTTCTTGTATTTCCATTTTTAAATTTAACCAAGTATATCAAGTTTCAAATACTAAAAGCTTTGCTTTACACCTAATTGCATAACATTCATAACGTGTAATATCGGATATTGTAACATTGTTACATAGCTACCATTGGTTCTTGTTAAATAATAGCATGTTTATTTAACATGATGTTTGATTCATGAATAATGCGTAATACAAAAGGCTTTATGCACACAGATAGGCGCCTTTTTGATCTAATTATTATGATCCATGAAGCTAAAACTGCCTTTTATAATAATTGCAAATGTTTGCGTATTGGGATTGTATATTGTGTATTTAGCGTTTCATTTTAAATTCTTCACTTAACCCCTTGGTGCACGGAACCCTTATTTTTTATCAACTGATGTCCCTCTTTGAAAAACATTATTGCTTCTTGAAACTTATGAAAGACATCTTCTGAATATTCAATTTTAGTCATGTTATGTATAAAAATAAATGACTGGTGAGAGCGACAGGACGTTCTTATATTAAAGCGTAAACAAAAAAAATAACAGTCGTTCATCATAGCATGTCATGTCACCTTACACAAATGCCCTCCAGTATTTTATGTGATTCAAACCTTGGAATATGAATAGACTTTAGCCTCCTGTTTTTATTTTTGGCTCAAGTTAAACGTAGCAAAACATAAAATGACCCTGCACAGAAACAAGACAAATGCATATTCTTAACGTTCAATTCGGCATTGGAAGCTTTTAATCGCCATAGAAAACATTATACAGATCGTGGATGAAAAGAACTGTATTTTATAATTGTACTGAACATGAATGGATTGAGGATTTTAAGGTATCGCGTTCCAACCTCACACGGTGTAAAAGAAACTACAGCTTATTTGTTATAGATATGGTTTTATAACTAATGGAGCACTAAAAGCAGTACATTAGTCGTGTTTGCGACCCTAATATGCCGTCTCGTAGACGCGTTTTATCGCTTGGAGGGGGGGGGGGCTGTTTGAGAGTAGTTGTCTTGGCATCGATGAGGGTGTTTATAAGAACCAGTGTTCCGCGGTGTTGAAATTCTGCCGCCCTTGATTCTTTCCATTTCTTCCAATTTAGCGTGCCGTTTCGATCATTTTCTAATGAAAGATGTTTTTTCAATGAACCAGGGTGAAAGATGACATAAATGTATTTAGTGCAAAATATTCCTGAATGATACAATACCCTTTGGAAACTAACCAGCGGGTATGTAACCTGATGCTGTTTATGACCCCTTCCCGTGGCCCCACACCGACAAATACGTATTGTTTTATTTCGATACCTTTTGTGGGAACGGGAGAGTTGATATCAGTTTACTGGTAGGTCATGATATCATCAGAGGCAAACGAACTGAATATTTCACCAGTAACAGTTCAATTTGCCAAACAAAAATAGATCTTCTTTGTCTGCGTTGTAGCTTTAGCTTATTTGATGTGTGTAAATGCGATCATTGTACGTCCTAACACTCTAAGACTTCAAATAAAAATACCTATAAAATGGTAAAAAAATAATGAGAACGCATCATCGTTTTCATGAATATCATATTAAATCAGTCATTTATTGAGATAATCCTGTCTCTGAGATGGAGACTTTAGGGCTCTAATAATGATTAAAGGGACATTCACTAATTACATGGCATTTGCCATTTCTTAAAAAGTCCGGTTATAAAACTAATCAATACGAAATAGAACTTTATTTTAAGATTTTCTCAAATTTCACATTTCAAACAGGTGATGTTAGTATTGCATTGGTTTCCAATACTAAACAAATGTGGCACGACAAATAAATCAACAATTCTAACGGAATCTTTGATCATTTACAACACTTTCAGATCGTTAAGTTTCCACCCGTCTATTGAATTATTTACATTTACGAACAACGTTTTTCATACCAAGATGTTATTTACTGGTTTTGATAGAAGAGTCTTAATCATAAGTTCTAATGTAATAAAATGGCTGAATTTGCGTTTTCATAGAATTATATAAAATAAATCCGAAACAAACTGATATGTGTTCAATAAAACATTTAACTCCAACATAATAACGAATTCCAAGCATGCAGATGCTCGCTCAAAACATTCATCTTCAAAACATTCATATGACTATATGAATATTTATGCTTATGATTTTAACATCAGCCCTCAAATAAATTATAAGCAAGGGCCTTGACAGAACTCCCACTAAGAATTATTTTTTTATGATATTTGTCAATTCATTATTCTAAAATGCAGGAAAACGCCCCTTGAAAGCTTTATTTTATAAAAAATGGAACATGTATAAATGTTTTTGTTTCTATATACAATCAAACCCTGCTCTCAGACACTTTGCTAGATGCCCATCTTGCTTAAGCAGACGGTTATTCTGTGTCCATTTTATTTAAACTCTTTTATGTCATGCCAGTAGTGATAAAATAACAGTTCAGCGTCTTTTGGTCTTGCATGTAGTAATGTATAAGCAAAATATTTATCGATATAAAGATAGGAACAAAGAGTTAAGACGTAAGTGCCAAATGGTTATCTATACAGGGAGACATTGATAATAGTTAAGCACCATTTGGTCATCTATAAAATCTATTGGTTCATTTTTTTGCAATCATTCATCCACACACATATTCATACAAAACAAGCAAATTATTGAGATATATTGTACGAATGACTAGTCCTAAAAAGGCCGTTCATGGATATGAAGTCGTCAGGAGAAGGTAGCTGTTGCAGTAAGACCAATTCTATCAACAAGGTCTTTGGATAATGATTCTGAGCTTAGTTATACCTCACAAACTCATCCATACTAGTACAAGGCGCCTACAACTGTCAGAAAGGTTTAAGCAGATGATAACCTGTGAAGAACACACTCGCAACTCTGTTCAAGTAAAGAGGCGGGAAGAAAGGATGTGAAAAACAACGCTGCCATCAAGTCGCCTTGCAAACCCATGGAAAAGAAATAACACAATGCTAAAATAAGAAGTTTTATTCAACATGGTACCTCCTCATTCTCCTGCAATTGGTATGAGCGATGAGGTTTGGGTAGTAGTTGAGGTAACACTAACCACTAACATGACTATTACTGCAAACAATGTCATGCACACAAAATTGTGTGGTATTCACATCAAATGTATTACAATTCCAATATCACTTGAAGCGCCTTTGATGGCCGACATGGCATTTCAGGCCTTAATTTATAGATCTTACAACATATCTCTTAAATAGTTTATTTTATTTGATGATGTGTGTGGATGAATAATTGCAAAATAGTCGAACCAATCAGAATTATTTGCCTATAACATGACCGAATGGCACTGGACTGCTATCTATGTTTTTTTCTATATATGCGACCATGTTGAAAATGGCTTATCCCTTTCCCTATCCTTTGATAGATGACGTTTGGTGCAGACACAATATGTGAAAGACCAAAGGCACTAAATTGTTATTTCATAACTACTTATTTCAAAATTCTGTTTTATCTTGAGATCTGACTACTTTTGGGTACAAGCAAAATGCTTGATGGAAGAGAGAAATCAGAGCGGGCACATCCTTCGCTTAAACATTCTTACTTTATTATGGTGCGACCCTGCGCCCTAATATTCCAATTATTTGTTGGATATGTATCGGAGAGACATTGCTACAATTTTAGATGCTTAATTAGCACTGCATTTAGGCTTTAAAAAGTTGTGTTATATATTTGAATATGAGCTATGCATCTTAGTTGTTAGTCATCAATCAACAATTTTTGAAACAGAATAATAAACATCTAGACATAAGTTGTGTGGAGATTTATAAGATGTTAATGTATACAGGATTTACCGATTGAAAGTATCGTTAGTTAGCGTATGATCCAAAGAAAATCTATGAAAGCCCATCCACCGCCAATTATCTGCATCATTTAAAACTTTTATAGCCCTTCTGATTCAACCCGTTTCGATCAAATTATGTACATGAGGCACGGCAGTTTAAATCGCCCTTTTTGGTACATTTTAGTTTTGTTTGCTCAGCCCCCCTTTCCTCGCATTAATGCACACAGGGATTAGCAGCATCGTCTTAGCATCTTCTTATATGACGGATTTGGAAATCTTAAACATAGGGTTAAATGGCAAAATTCAGTTTTTAAAAATGAGTTTTAAGTAATGTTCCCACGATAGGATTTTTGGAAAAGCTATATCAAATAAATCTTCATATTATTATGTTTCTAACGATACCGAGTTTACTGGTAGGTCAATTCATTTTCATAACGAAAAATCTTCCTAAACTTCCATACAATAGTTGGCATTTGATCAAATGGCAAAATTCTAATTTTCTAACAGTGTTTTAAACATTGTTCCCCCGATAGAATTATATTAAAAATAAAATCAAATTAAACTTTATATCGTTATGTTTACAACAGTACTAAGTTTACTGGTAGGTCAAAACATTTTGTTAACGAAACAT
>LQRL01012793.1:0-48902 GCA_001703475.1 Hydroides elegans | reverse complement strand
AGGATTTTATTTGAAATGATATCAAATTAAACTACATCTTGTTATATTTTCTATGGTATAAAGTTTACTGGTAGGTCAAACAGTTTTGTTTACAAAAAAACCATTCAACTTTCATATATTTGATGATTTTTGACTTTGGGTTTAATGGTAAATACATGTACTATTTGTTTCTATCGTACTTGAAGCAATGTTCCCACGATAGGATTTTATTAAGATATGTATAAATTTAAACTTCATCTTGTTATGTTTCCGACGGTACCAAGTTTACCGGTAGGTCAAAAAGATGTGTTATCTAAAAACTATGTTTAAATTGCACCGTTTACTATAAAATCACCTTCGAATGCATACTCAATTTAGGCAAAGTTCAACAAAGGTAAGCAATGTAGTCACGCATACACAAGACATAAAGGTTAAATGCAAAGCGGATTACTACCATGAGATGTTTTAAGTATGACTTTTGATTGCAATTGCAGAATGAAAAATAAAGGCTATTTAATTTTACTATATGAATCATCCCAAATCATGCATACTTATGTTACGGGACTGAGGTCAATTGCAATTCACTAATCACCTGTGTGTTCACTTCCAAGACTAGGTAAACAAAACTAAAATGTACTGGCTAAACTGCCGTGGAGGATTCTTATCGTTTTTTCGGATATATGCCATAAAACGACTTTATTTGCCTGTCTTTTTATGTTTCAAAAACAGGAGGGTGATTAAGCCCCCAAATTATTGCTACAACTGCAATTAATATTATTCTTATGCAGCTTTTGTAAGCCCATAGACAAAAGTGGTGGCAATTTTTAGTTATATGCATAAAACATATGATATTTTAAGGTTGGCGTTAAGTTTGTTAAAACGGTTTCCCTCTAGCGCGTGCGGTTCATTAAGACCATTTGAGCGATTACCGTCGTTTACAGCCGAGCAGCAACTCATGTTTCGATAAATCGCTCTAGACGATGCAACGCCTATATACGACGGAGTCATGCCGCAACCGCAGGAAATTAGCACAGATAGACAGTTTCGAATTAGTCGTTTATTCTAAATACAAAATAAAACATTACCTCACTAAATACATGTGCGCATTTAACCCTTCACCTTTTAAAAATATGTATATGTTTAAATGCAATATCAATGCATCACAGTCTTAATCTAGCTTCCCCATTTATTTGTGCAGATCAGATAAATATACATGAGTCAATCCCGTATTAGTCCCCTTTATATATGTCTAGTCATGTGAGGTACAACACGAAATACGTTTTGATTTTTTTTATTTTTAGCCAAGGCATATAACATATAAGAATAAAAATATTCTTATTGCTTACATTTTGGTTTGTAACAACTAATTGTGTTTTTTTTAATAGCGGGTAATCGACAAATAAATTATAACAACTTTAAATTACGGTAGATAGATGGGAGTGAAAAAAACAAGATGACATAAAGCAGAAGCAAGCAAAACAACAAATATATATTTTCAACGTTTATTTCGGCAAACATATTTTAAACTGCCATTGACATAATGTATCACGGATTTTAGGATTTTTATTCTTAACTTGTTTTGACACACCGAAATGTTGCGGCTCAAGCGGAACGCAACGTATCATATCATATCATGACCAAGCGCAGCTCTAATGCAAGTGTACCTAGTATTTGTACAAGATATTGTTTCATCATTGAATGACAACTAAAAGCTTTGAATAAGCTTAAACGCAGTCAACTTCCCCTTTACGACATTGTTAACTATCCATTAGATTATACTTCATATATAAAATTTCAGCCGCCGGTGAGAAAGTAAAAAGGGGGCAATGTCATACAAAGTATTAACTGTCAAATACCAGCTGATTTAATAAAGTATGATTATGGTTCAACACTAGACTATATGTTTTTTAGCAATAGCATACTGCTATTGTGAGGAAAATGTCATCATGACCTATCTAAATCAAATCCATTTTATAGAACAAATAATTGAATAAACAATTGATAAGCGATTTAAAACTGTTCTTTGCTAAAACGTTTGCGTTTGATTTTGGCTTTTAGTGCGATATCTAAGAAGGTTTAAATGCGCACAATTTTACTTTAAAAACAAGGCTACACCGTTATACCTTTTAATATAAAATATATATGAATAATAATAACGAAAATGTATAATGACACAAATCACGGTGTTCTATCAAATGTACTAGAGTGGCCTGGCCCATAGAATTTGGATATTATCAAAAACTCTGCTGTTAATGCGACAAGCTAAACTAATTCTGCTTATGCTCGGTAAACATAGTCATATGAATGCTGTTGTTCCTTATTGTCAATTGATAAATTGATTTAAGAATGTTTTGTCATTTATAACTCCATTTCGGTGCTGACCAAAATTCGTCTGGCCTTTTAGGATTTCAAACTGAAGAGCAAATTAGAAAAACCGTAGACTGTCTCATTTATAATTAAGATAAAAATAAGTGATTTCCAATCAAACCTAGAATTTAAATTAAGTTAAGTGATTTCCAATCAGCCAGGTGAGGAGCAGAGTAGACAAGACGCTCATTATTAATTTAAATTTACTTTTAAACGTACGTGTTTTTCTCGTATCTTGCGGACATACTATTTTATATGACTTATAAAAAAGGGGTAGGAATATAATGCCGATTGATTCATGTAAAAGCTAAGATAAATTAATATTCTCGTTGTAAATTGTTTGCATTGATGCATAAAATGAAGTTACCCGTGATTAAACATATGTATACATATAATTGGTAGAATCATGATAAACAAATAGAATATTTCTAGAATATTTGAAAATCGAGATACCATAACGATACAACAACGTATTGAAAAATAGTTATACGACTCTTATTTGATATTTCCTGTTGAAAAAGTTTGACATAAGTTGCATCTACCCCAAGCTTGTTTTAGTTGCCAAACAATATCAGACATGCTAACTTAGAATAGTTTAGATCAGGTGATACCAACACAAATATCATAAAAATGATTATTAATGACGTTTTATTGTATCAATGAAAATTTCTCTTGAATCGGATAATACAGTAAAAGGAAACATATATGAAACTTAGCAAAATATTCAAGCAAGATTATATTTTGACATGTCTATGACAACTGATATTTCCTGTCATTTATTTTTATTTTTGTATTTCAGATAAAATATTTAAAATGATAGCTCGTTGGTAACCCTTGTAGCTTGACAGAACGGGGTTAGTCAAGGAAATTTAAGACGTTAGCATCAATGAAGTACCATCGTGTGTTAAGAAACAGTGCAGCCAATCATTATTCGATACGTTGCTCTAAAGAATTAACTGCTTATATAATGCGCAGTTATCTAGCAACCGCATTCCACATTTGACACAAATAGACAGTTGAATTTAATTCAGGCTCATAAAGCTCTAACCGTTGCAGTAAAAGTGATAATCGTCATCTTTAAAACAAAACCATGAATTGGATAATCATTCTTATTCTTGAAATCATAGCACACATGGAATGTGTCGATATAAGGGGATTTGACTACACAATACTCCTCAATAAACGGGGAGTTTCTGAAGTATTATCCGTCGTTGATTGTAAAAGTTTCATACAGTGCGCTGTGCAGTGCACGGAAACCCCGGGATGCAATCATGCAAATTTCCGTCATTCCTCAAAATGTGAACTTCTACAGGGAAATGTAGGAGAAGAAAGTGATCTCGAGGATGAGCCGAACACTAAATACATATGTACGTGTCACATTTTATTTTCAAAATTAAAATGCTTAGGTACATCAGTATTGTAGAGTTCTTTCTGACTCTCTTGTTGTGTCATTTTAAAATGTAGCTTATCATATATTAACACGTTTTTACTGTTTTATGTGGGTTTGGTTCTGAAGATAAACGTGAATCTGAGGCAGTCATTACGGAGGCATCATCAACCGAAGATTCGTCAACGCCTTATGCTGTTTTCAGTACCCCAACGCAAACCCAAGGTTAAAATATGCTTATTTGCAATTTATGTACGAAAAAGTTTTAGATATCCATAAGATAAATTGCAATTAACAACTTAAAGCCTATAGCTTATCATTCTCAAAGAGTGTAGATCTGATAGTTTGCAAATATAGAGTAACATATACCAAAACGGGTGTTTTGTCTGTAAAATGATTTATTTACAAACAAGCTATACCATAAAATAAATGTTCCATCGACCGCAACATGATTAGTCTTGTCCATTCTGATGAGGTATATTTTATAATATGCACAACCGATTTGTTTGACAGGACCGTCATGCACAGTGACCTATGACTTGATTTCCAGTCATGTGCATGGAATTCCAAATTCTGCACTTACCGCGTCAAGCGAAATGAACTCAAACTGGTATTCACATAAAAGTCGTATCAACTCAAGTTATGCCTGGATTCCGTCTTTAAACACTGGAGAATGGATTAGAGCTGATCTTGGAGAAAATCGCATCGTGGTGGCCATTCGCACGCTTGGAAATCCCAGAGCGGCCTATTTCATCAGACTATTCGAGATTTCAATTAGTACGAACGGCGATGATTGGTCAGATGTGGTTGATGGATCCGGTGCGGTTGTTCAATTTGAAGGCAACTTCGATCATACCACAGCTGTTTACAATGCAATGCCGTCTCCAATTCAAACGCGCCACCTGCAACTTACTGTCGTTTCGTACCAGCAGAGACCAGCACTTAGGTGGGCAATTGACGGCTGTCCTGTGTAGCTATATTAATAATTTCATGGATCAACAGTACATCATAGAGCGCATAATGTCGCCATAAACAAGACATTATAATTGATTGAGAACTCTATTGATCAAACGCTTGATTACCGATACATTTGAATGTTAAGAAAATAATATAATGCTCCTTAGATGACTTTAATCGAACAAAATTAAGTTGTTTAGTTCAGCATGTTTTATTCCTGAGCCTTGGCGACATAACGTTGAATGTTACATGCTTATTCAGCTTGTGACGTAAAATCGTATTTTCATGCTTGATTATTTATGAATACAATTTTAATGGTTAAATGATCATCTATCAATAAAGTAAATTTATTAAGATCTATACCTTTGTCTTTTCATTTGTATTTATTCACAAACACAGTTGAAAGTAAATACTGAAGATGTAACCGTTACGTAAACAATAGCTTACATATCAAACCATCCATTCAATGTCCAAATTCGATAGTTTCTATCGTAAAATCACACTTATGTGCAAAACACGATGTAAGAATAAAAGTAGGATATTTAAACGTGAAAGTTGGAAAGGGTAACGACAACTTGCAGAAGAAAAATTTGACCACAAGGTATTTGTACAAGAAACAACAATGGTCAAAATGGAGAGGATCCCTACAAGATGTTTGAACGTATAGAGGTGCAGATATAGGAAGCGAACACTATATGTTCCGCTTAAAGCTTGCTGTAACAAAGAAGACAAAACGACCACTAAAACGTAACACCGAATCTCTAGTAGCGAAAAATGCAGCAAGATACGCGATTGAAATAATGAATAACTTTTTCGAAACTATCACCTATTTTGATGGAGAAGAAGATGTTGACATACATAAGCAAGAATTCAAGACCGAATTTAGGGAAAGCACAAAAGCTGCAGTAGGTTTCAAGAAGAAAGGAAACAAACCATTGTAATCTGAAGCAACAGAGAGCCTAGTAGAAGAACGGAAATAAACCGAAAGAGAGAAACACAAATAGCGATCAATCCAAAGAGAAATACAAAGTACTAAATCAAAAGGCTTAACAAAGTGCCAATAACGAAAAGGAAACATGGTATAAAACTAAAACAACAGAACTAGAGAAGGCATCGAAGGCAAGAAACCAAGAAACCAAAGAGGCGTATTCAAGCAGGCAAAATAAGTGACTGCAAAAACGCAAACTATAACCAAACTATCAAAGATAAGCATGGTTATATCATCGGAGATGAAGAAGGGAGAATCAAACGCTTGATTGAATACTTTTGTGAGCTTATGATTCAGACCCACCACCAGCATAAGTAGACAACAAGCTTCCAGAATGTGACCTGCTCTCGTATAGGCAAGACTTTGGCAGCTTACAATAAACACTGCCCAGTGTTGAACAACAAAAAAATCTAGATCAATACATGCCTTAGAATATTTTAAGCAGTAGTTGTTTCCATCTTGTTATACAGCAGTGGAATGCGGACCTCACTGTAAGAGAAGAAATAGAATTGATGCCATCTACATCCGGTGCCTAAGACGAATCCTATGTATTACATTGAAAGACAAAGTGAGCACAGAAGAATTGCTAAAGCGAGCATGTTCACCGAATCGCAAGACGTTGCTGAGGTGAAAGAAAAAAACGCTTTCCTGGTTCGGATATATTATCCGAATGGCGCCAAAAATGGTGCCAAGAAGAACATACTTCTAGCATCCAAGGGGCTATAGAAGTAGGTAACTTCAAAGGCAAGGATTGGGCAATGCGTGCCGCATCAGACTGCAAGAACAGGAGGATCATTGTGATGGCGCGATGAACACGACCCACGACAGCACGATAGTAGGTATTAAATAAGTATTAATTTTATCATAACAGTAAAGCCACATATACATGTTAAGAGTTTTTATAAGAATATTTGATAAAAGATAATTTAAGTTTCACATTGCCTCATCATGACCTCATACCGAGTCATATGAGTTTATTATAGATCAGCAACATGATGTAATTGTGCAATCAGAGTATAGATCAAAGTTGATCCAACATTTATTGATCGTAATTGTAAATTGAATTTGAGTAATAAAGCTTACAAGCTTTTTTTTTTGCAAAAAATATGTTTCACGGAGCCGTCTGTTTCTCTCAAAATATATATTTGTATAAACACAAAGGTATTTGATTTGTTATTCTGATTTTATTTAGATATTTGGAGGTGAACTTTCCAATTTGACTGTTACATGTTGGTCTTTATTAGGATAAACCAAAAACAACAATAAATGACATACATATTAAGCCGTGATGATGTTTATATTGAATTAAAACCTTAGGTTCACTTTAAAATAATTGGTCAAATGAAAGTGGGTCACGAATGCAATGAAGTTTGTTTAAATTTATGCATATGAAAATCCATCCATGCTGTTTTATTGCATATTTACTGAGTTGGCACAGGTTATGTGTCGTTGTGCGATACGACTTAAAATCCACCATAAACTTATCTGTTATGATATAACATCGCCTTTCAGGCGCTGAAGGCAAATATTGAGACTCGATTTTAACAATCAATTGACCATGTATTTTTAAACACTCACAATATGAGAATGGACTCTTGGGGCACAAAAGTCATCGATCAGTTAGGACCTTAATCACGTTTTGAGCCCCCATTATT
The DNA here is from genome assembly GCA_001703475.1 of Hydroides elegans. Classification (NCBI taxonomy): domain Eukaryota; kingdom Metazoa; phylum Annelida; class Polychaeta; order Sabellida; family Serpulidae; genus Hydroides; species Hydroides elegans. The sequence goes on along the minus strand of LQRL01012793.1, from coordinate 41,569 downwards.
GCCGTCTGCATAGAGTCTCGTAAAGGCGGCAATAGAGCTGATACGAACAGGCTATTATATATGTGTCTTTATTTTTACCTTGATTTTGAATTGCAATCATAAAATTTGCATCAGATTGATTTCTAAAGACAGTGCGCTTGGGTAAATAAAACTAGCAGAAATGCAACCGAATATGTTATTATTTCTCCATATCCCATTTATCAACCACCCTTGGGAATCAGACACCAGAGCAAAAGAGTTCTTTTAATAGGAACGACAGGATAAAAACGTCACTAATGAATAATCAAACGAAAAAAAACAAGCCGTCGGCAATTCAAATCGTGTCATGGAGCCATCAGGGCATTGATTAAATCATTCAAATATGCAACCGCTTGACGAGCATACAGACAAAGTAATCAATACTTATACATGAGTTTGTTGGTTTTTCATATCCACGTTGCATCTAGTAAATCATAGAGATCAATTGTTTAATATTTGTTCTTTGGTATTATGATACTATGCATAACTTTGATTCGAGATGTGGATGGCATATATTATACTACATGATGCATATATATAAATAAACACAGCCCCAAAGTGTGATAAACTTAATCAGTAATAATGAGTATGATATATACAAAAGCGTTTAATCAATATAACTTATATGCTTATATGTGAATCTGTTTCGTTATAAACTGATAACATGTAAATGTAATGCATGTAAACGTTATTCTAGTTATCAAACGAACTCTCATTAGTAATCAATTTAAATATTTTTTCATTAATTGCAACTTGCTGAACTTAAGCGTACATATCCACTGCTATTTTAATCTACCAATTAAATATTCATTGAATACAAATATCTGATTTCTGTGGGCAAATATGAGAACAATATGAGAACAATATGGATCATTGTAAACGATTCCCTATGTATAGGCCGGATTTGAAATATTGATAAATATCGCTGCGTAGTATGTTGATACAAGATATCATTTTACAAAATTCCTATTTCCGAAGGTTGAGTGACATTTTGTTGGAAAACAATACTCTACTGGATTATGTTTCCTTTGCTATAATGATTCTAGACATAACTTCGAGTCGAGATATGGATAGCATATATTGTTAAATGACGTAATATATTGTTGTTATATTAAATGACGCACTTATATAAATGAACATATCACATGTGCATGTGATCACATTAAGAAATCATAATGTTTGCGCTAGATACAAAATATAAATGAACATATCACAAGTGCATGTGATCACATTAAGAAATCATAATGTTTGCGCTAGATACAAAATCATTTTATAAATATACCTTTTTTTTGCGAAACCGTTTATTTTTTTCTACTCTGGCAAATTGTAATGTTAATTTGAAGTATGTAAAGGTAACACATTTAATGAACGAATTTTCATTAGGAAGTAGTGGCAATACATATGGAATAATAACCGAAGGGTCCTAATCAAAATGGTTATTGGCCCGAGGGATAGGGAAAAGTAATGCCCAAGCCCGAAGGGCGCGGGCATTACTTTTTCCTATCCCGAGGGCCAATAACCATTTTGATTAGGATCCTGAGGTTTTTGTTCCTTTTATTGCATGGATTTCCGCATTTTTCGAACACTTTTTTTTTCGAGTTTGCAGCGTGAACTATATTTGCGTAACGTTTGCCTAACTTTACGTAACGTTGCGTAAAACGGCTATTTTCGAAACAATCTACCTACCTTTTCGGATAGCGTTTTCGAAACTGGTCTGTCGGTTTATGAAGATATAAGAATACGCCGAAGTCACTTGATGTTATTCAAAAGAGTCTTTGGACATATTCTTTCGGTTTGGTCGTATTTCGTTATAGACACTTTCGATTTCTTCGCTCCTTTGAATGCATTATATTCACAATTTTCCATGGCGTTAATCACTCCATACATCTGCTTTAAACTTGGCATTTCGTCGATTCTATCCTTTAATGCTTCATCAATATTAACTTAATTTTTCACATCAACATTTTAATGCTTATATTTCATCACAAATCCTGAAGTTGTATTCCTTTTATATTTAATATCAAGCATATTTCAGTCCCTTTCAAATGCTGCTCTGATTCCAGGCTATGAACATGCTTTTACTTTTATTAGAGTTCGGTTTATTAACTTTTTACGTTAAAATACAAATATATAAACTTAGTTATTCTATTTTCATAAACATGTGTGTTATCCTGTCACATTCTTTTCAGTAACTGCAGTAAACAAAATTTCATTACGTAGAATTTGAATTTTGACGTCACAATTACAATACTAGGTCAAGTTCACTGAGTACTGAGTGGCCGAGGGTGTGTGTCCTACAACCAAGACAGTTGTCACAACGTACTCGTGAATATTCTAATAGAGTAGAGAATGCGCCCATATTCAACAGGCGCAAAAGCGGCACCTGGGCGGTCGGGGTTCAATTCCTGACACGGGCAGTTTTATTTTATTGAAATGAAATAGCCATCTTTATTTTTTTAATAAAAATTATACAATTACTACGCACCCGGGCATTATCACAAAAGATAATGACCAGGTGGTTATGCCCTGTAAAATGCTTCAACCATGCAATAAGTTGGAATATTATTATTTTAATTGATTATTGGCTGTTGACTGAAACTTGCTTAACAAATAGGTCGACTGCTATATAAATATATCATTTAAATATTCATTGAATACAAATGACGGATTTCTTTAGGCGAATATTTTTTTACACAACATAGGATGGGACATTGTATAAAATTCAGAATGTAAAGGCCGATTTGAAATATTGATGAGTATGACTGCGTAGTATGTTTTTACAAGATATAATTTTACATGATTCCTATTTCTACAAGTTGAGTCTCATAACTCAACATGATTAACATAGTGATGATGTATTGCAAACCGAATCTCTTATATCTATTCCAGCGTGTATTGTTGATTCAGTTGTCATTGACCCATTGCACAATACATCTTATTTCCTCGAACTATTTATTTCATCAGATTCAATATTTCAAACTCAATGATTGATAGATTGAGATGAGATCAATCCTAGGCGAATTGATTATTGGCATTTTTTTCTAAACATTGATTTATTTATGACTTGATTCGATAATGCGATGTAATTTGCTGTGTGGCATATCGCAACATAACCTTACACATGATGGATAATCTAAAATCAGGAAACACATGTCAAAACATTTAATGTTATATGTGTTTTCAAATAACTGCGATGGTCCTTACAATTATTATTTACGAAAACACTGATCTCTTTAATTATAAATGGCACTCCGATGTGCCTTAACAGTGAATTAAACCATTCATGCATGATTCCTATCCATGCAATCAGAGTATTTTTTACGGTAGCACACACTGAAATATATTTGTGAGACACTGTATATTTGTATAATAATGACCTTTAACAGTAAAACTCAATTATCTACAAATGTCATTGATGAAATACAAGTTATAAAGTATATGATAATTTATTATAACTTTAATCGATGTTAATAATTTCACATTGCACGGACAATGCAAATATATTCCTAAATCAACATAAAACAGCTAAATATGCTAAACAATGTTAGGATTTATACATTGTTTGACTAACTTAATTACTAAAACAATCCAAATGCTAATAAATTTGAATCAAATATGTATTTATGACTCTTCTTCAGAACGCACATTATAATTCAATGTAGTATGTAATATCGTTTGACTTGAAACGTGGTTACTCCTCCTATCAAAAACGTTCTTGCGGACTTAAAAGCTTCACAGATAACCACAATATTAGTTATGTCAACTGTCAGTAACTTTTTAAAGATTCAGCTAAACCACTTTAGTCACTAAAGTATGAACTCTAAATAATAAAGAGTATTTTATTCTCTTATGTTAACGGTCAATGAGTTGTAAAAGATAATTATATGATCATTATCAAAATCATTATCAGCAAATGAGGCAGTAACAAATGCTCAGAAGTTGAGCAACCCTCCGACATTGCTTCAAACATTTTTATTGTAGTTTCAGATAGAATATATCTAAAATAAAGTAGATGGCTATTGCAAAAATGTCAAATAGTGATCGACAAAAGATGAATATGTGTCTACAAGTTTATTCGTTTGGTGCCCTTGTAAATTTACAGTTACGTTGTTACAACGTTATACAATACAAGCAGCATCCAGCAAGTGTGTACTGTTGCCAAGAAACTAAACAACCAATGGTATTTCGCTACGTTGCCCTAAAGGAAAATGATTTATAAAATGCATTGTGAACTACCTTCCGCAAGCATTCACATAGATACGATTCTCAATCTCAAATAAGTTATTATAAGTCTCATCAAGGATACAATTGAAGATCCATATTTCTGAAAAATAATCATGAATTGGTTTATCATCATCTTGCTGGAAATTATAACTTATATAGAATGCATTGAGATAAAGGGCATCGATTATACAATTCTTCTCAATAAACGAGGTGTGGCGGATGTCATTTTAATCGTAGATTCTAAAAGTATGATACAATGCGCCGTTCAATGCACGAACACACCGGGATGTAATCATGCGAACTTTCTCAATTCGACCAAATGTGAAATTCTACGTGGAAGTGTGGGAGCAGCAGTTGCAATCGAGAACGAACCAAATACGAAATTCATGTGTAAGTATAACTTTGTATATTTATAACTTTTAGTGGTATTGTATTTGCAGATCGTTTACCTACGAACATACATTATTCCGAGTATTTATATTGGCGCTTCGGTTCCTTACCGAACGTTCTCATTGACCTGAGAGAAATAGTTTTAGTAGTTAGAATATTCAAATAAAAATGTATGTGATATTATAAAATATTACACATTTATGTGTTTATCACATATATTATACCTACTTAACGATAGGGTTGCTTTCAAATCGTGCCAGACATCAACAAGAGTATCCTGTCGCATGTAACTGTACTGCGCTTAGTTTTGTTCCATCTATATCATTTGCAAATCATTCTTCTTTCAAGATTAGCTTACGAATTTCGATTCCAAGTTGAATCCCCCATCATGGTTTGCAACTTTATTGTTGGTTAGAATTAAATGATCCGGCAATCGCACTCCAAGATTAACCACAGTCTAAATCAATTTGTATTCCTCATCCACTGTTCAGTTTGACAAACAGTATATACTAGAAACAAATGTGTAGAACTTGTATGGGTTTATTTAAGTTCTTTTTATTTGAATATAAAAGATTCCTAGTAAATAAGTTTAAATGTGGTCGGTGTGTGTATATTAGTATATTAGTAACACAACTATAAAATCGTTAATAACAATGCCTTTTCGTAATTAATAAATTGTTAATGAAATGGTATGATGAATTGTATATACATATGTATACCAATATCTGAGAAACAAGTCACCGGTGTTATAATAAAACCTTTGGTTTACTTGTTTTTAATGAGTTTTCTTATTTTATGTAAATTCGTTCTCAAGACAAACGAGATCCTACAGCAGACAACACGGTGGAGACAACAACCGAGGACTAGTCAACGCCTTTTGTTATTGCAAGTACACCACATCCAGGTACGAATATACCCATTTTGCCATAGATTTAAAACAAGTGTTTGTAATAACTTTATAAACGTATATTTTTCGTAGCATAGTTCAATGATTTATAAATAATTTTAAGGTTAAATGAACACGGACTCTGTATGTGAGGTAAACATAATTTGCTTTGTATCAAGTGTCATCATAATATATTTAATTGATCGTCCCATAACCAATCTAAATTAACATCTGTTATAAATATAATAATTTATTTGGAAACACTACGATTTAATGACGTCTTCACTAATGAAAATGATATGGATAAAGTGCTTATGCCATCATGTTTTGCAGCGTCATCATGTGAAGTGACCTACGACCTGATTTCAAGTGCTGAATATCGCATCCCTGATTCTGCACTGACCGCATCAAGCGCATTGCGTGTAGAAAACTCTGCACATGACAGTCGACTTGACACAGCTTCTTATTGGGCCCCAGATATCGATATAGTCGGAGAATGGATCAGCGCCGATCTAGGTGACGACCGCATCGTGATGGCGATTAGCACACGTGGCTATGTGTCTTTCTTCGGTCAATCTTATGTTGCTCAATACAAGATCTCTACTAGTGCTAATGGCATCGATTGGTCAGATGTAGTCGACGAGTCTGGGTCAACCATGGTGTTTCAAGGCAACGTTGATGGGGATGTAATCGTCACCAATCTGATGCCATCCCCGATGGAAACGCGACATGTTAAACTTACTATTCTAGCCTTTAACAACGGGCCAGTGCTGACATGGGCCATCGATGGCTGCCCAGTGCCGGCAAATTAATGTTGAAAAAGCAAACAAATGTAAATGAGGGACTCTTGGTATTAAAAATAAGTTTTATTTATTTAGCTGAAAATATTTGACGGTAATTCTTAATGATAAACATATCCAAGAATATACAAATGTGAAAGGTATGAGCTCATATATAACATCATAAATGCATGTCTTCTTTTACCGAAATTATAAAAAAAACTTGATTAGTATAGAATATACATAAGGCATGATGTTTTGTAAATGTTAAATAAACTGTTTATTTTACGTGTTTGAAACGAGACACCATGCTAAAATATGTGTTTTACTTGAATAAGGCGCTGGTGTTGATATATCTTTATATTGATTTAAATGTGTTGTAATAAAATCGCATGAATATATTTTCCTATGTATTATATGTGCTTCCTTCTCAATTTTCTTGAATAAAAATATTTATTTTTTTTTGTTTAACGTGAATTTTGAGCACTTGTGTGTCTCATTAGTAAAACGTCATTCAACAGAAGTTTTTTTTTAAATAACAAAATCTGTCAACTGAAGTGAAATACAATATAAACACAAACTAGTCTTTTTAACGAATTATTAAAACGATTAAAAAACTATCATATCAATTTGTAAACAATTTGCCTTTCAAATGCAGGCTACGGGGGCCATACCGTATAGTTTAGACGGAAATTAGCTTAAAAAATTGTTAAATTGTTAAGATAAGTAAAGATATTATGTCTGGTTTGAATCATCCTTCAAATAGTTATCTGTGTGTATACATGACGCACCTATAATTAATCATTTACAGCATTGTTACACCTGGCAAACATTTACAAACAGCTAATACATAATGTTTATTAATTCTAGTTGTAGAATTAATCTTTATTTTACAAAAATAACTAGAATGCGAAAAAGTCTCTGAATAAAGATAATACTTTCCGATTTGTACATGTTTTGAATCTAAATAATTTTGCATTTCAATCTTCAAATACATATGAGATTTGATCCAAATAAATCAAACTATGGTCGTTGCATTATTTAAACTATGTTTTGATATGAATTTATTTTAACGAATAAAAGTGGAAGCCCAGCAGACACCAGCCTCAGGCAATATTTATTGTTTACATTGTTGGCTAAGAATCTAAGAATCGTTTTCTGTTAAAGCATAGTCTAGAAAAATAATGTAGTGCAAATTCATATCAGAATAAAATATCAACAAAAATATGCAAAATATGTAATTTAATTATGAAGTGTAATTAAACTCTTCTCCTCTTATCCAAATGATCGCACATGAAATTCATTCATCAAATGATCTGAACCTCAATCTGACTGTTTGACCAGAATTTGACTAGGTGGCCAAGGTGAATACCTTGAAATAACCTCCAGTCCTAGTTTTTCCTAATCAACGCGCGTAGCCAAACGTCACAACTCCGACGGTACAAATAACCTGAACGCCAAAGTAACCTTTTCCTGACCACCTAAAATAGTATTTTTACTGAACAAGAGCTGCTAATAGCAAGCGTCACCTTTATCATCTTAATGTATATATACTTGCGATCAAAAACAAGGGTAATTAAATGAAGAGTTTTAAAAGCAATAACATGATTTGATTGTTTTTTTTTCTGACGTAGGGGCTATCCTTATCATCAATTTGAATTATCGCACAATTATAATCTGAGAAAATTCCTCTATGAACTATTTTAATCTTTTTCGATTACCTGCTGGTCGGGTACATATCTTTCATCTTTGTTTGCCTGCTCCTCTTCTATCTGTCTCGATGACCTCTTAAACATTTTGTGCTTTGTTGAAGGCTTTACAATTGTTTAACAGTTTCCACACTTCCAGTCTTCGTATGCTTTCTGGCACATGGTATGTACCTCTTATTAAAGCGCTGTATAACCTCCCTTTCACTTGTCTAGTTCTTCATTTTTACCATCTTGTTTTATTCGGTCATCCTTAACTATCATCTCTGTTGTTGGCCGATTATATTAATTCTGAACATCATAGTAGTTCTGACTCTGAGGTAGACGCTATGCACAAGGTTGGTCGGACGTATCACGAACAAGGAAGTGATTTGTCGCAGGTAAAAAGGTACTACTGTGAAAAGAACAATGAAGTTCTCATGTAATAGAACAATAATGATACATGATTTCATACAAATATCTGTAATAAAATATAGTTTAGAAAGCCAAGATAGAAAAATCGGCACGGGTAAGGCAACTTTTGGTAGGCGTTGTCGATATAAATGTTAATATATGACTTGAAATAAAAATCTAGCGCTCAGCTAATGTAAAAAAAGCACAAGGAAATTGATTTTCACAATTCATTTTAGAATAGCCTTATGGATTAACAAGATGAAAAAACGCGCCACCTCAAATATTGATGAGCGTCTATAGATTTTTTCGAGTCATGACCGTAACACAATCAGAAGTACCCAGCAATTTATTCTATGAAATATTTATTCTTTTAAAATGGCTATCTTGTTTGCATTTTTACACAGAAACGATCAAATATGGCATTTTTTGTTTTGCATTTTTTCTGGGATTTCATACGAATAAAACAAAGCTATAAATATGTTTTTAATAAATTTATACAATTGTTGATTTAAGATGAAAATATAATAAATGCAAAAAATATTATTGAGATGCACTTTGACATATAAGATATATACAATTATAAGTATAAAGATGCTTTTAAGTATAAAAATAATGCACATGAACAATGTTTCTGTATATTAATATTTTATTCTGCTGGCAGTTGCATACAAAATTAAACATTTTTCACGTTGTTCTCTGTTGGCAAATTAAGAATAAAACAATTCCATAGCGATAAAGGATAATCAAGATTAAAAGTAGCTGAGAGTTAATTTCAAGCCCAATGATGTTTTATACGACATTTTTTTCCAAAAATGACCCATTTGGTATCCCAGCACCAATCGTCAGATACTATAAGCGCTAGTTTTGATATATGTTTTACTTGTTGATAATTATTATTATAGTCGCTTTTGCTTGTGATGCCTTGTATAGTCTAACAATGTAAGCAAATTTTAAAACACCATTAATAAGACCAAGCGAAAGTTATTTTACTCACGTCCTTTTTTGCTATTACCCTCTTAGAGAATCATATTGCACATTATCATAATATGAACGTAATACTATGATCAATAGTATAGTTTACACGTTTCCTTACCTTCATATATTGAATTATGATAAACTTTTGATAATAGGCTAATGTGGAATAAATTAAATAAACTGAAACGATAACATGCTTGAAAAAGTAATGTGGTTTCAAATTATAAAAAAAAAACTTAGTGGATAACTCATACGTTATATGCTACATCAACTACAGTTCTTTTTTCAATCAGCACTTCTAGCCAACACCGCCCCTTAATATTTATGGTCTTTGGAACTAGATAAACCACTTAAATCAATATTGATGATTTTATAACAATAGAATAGAGACATTGAAACGTTACTATCCTTCTCGTTTATTACCACATACAAGATATTTGCTGAAAAAAGAGCTGGCTAACATCTAAATTGGAAAGGTCAACGTGCCATTATGACAATACGATATAACCGTGTAATATTACACAATACAACTCACGACAAATCCATTTACTAGCTCTTTATAGTCGCTTTCATGTATCGATTGCGTTTGAATAATTCAGGATGACGTAATCAGTCAACACAGCCAAAATAGCAATAAAAAACACTATAAGGTCGTCAAAACATGTTTATTGTCATCATTTGATCGAATCGTGATTTCATAATTGCTAAATTTGTGCAACTCACAATAATATGATGCAATATACAAGATGTCTTGACAATCATTGATTTTGGCTATCCATATTTACTATTTAACCGAGGGATGTGAACCAGGTAAATTAGAATTACATACCTTCTTGATGACTACGCTGGTCATAAATCAAAATCTAAACCACATGTTATATGCAAATATAGAAGCAATGCTTTCTGAGTGTGAATCAAGAGCAGCACAAATATGCTCATATTCCTAGATCAAAAATATTTTGTTTATTCTAAATCCTCGACAGGGGCAATTAAGCAACTGACTAATGAATGTTTATGCATTGGCTCATCGCGTAATACATTTGCAGATCGCCGAAAAAATAAGCAAAGAGTCCAAATTAATTCAAATATTCATGAACTTTAATAGCAGTGCATGACTTCATTCCTGGAAAGTCGTCTTTACATGCTATTGTTTTAAACACGATAAACCACTTCAAGTTATTATTATTAATAATTATTATATAGGGTTCAGAGTAAATGGTGTATAACCAGGAACGGTATTGTATATGAAGGTTCATCAAAAGGGAATGATTGCCCTGTTGCGGATCCAAGCAATATGGATACTACCAGCTGTGCCCTTAAGGCATAATAATAATAATTCAAATGTATAAACTGGCAATTACACAACAAAAAGTTTTATATAATTTTTTTTAAACATTTTATTTAAGACCTGACGCGTTTCGGGCGTGGGTGCCCTTTTTCAAAGGTACAGAGTATAGAATAATTTTCCCTGAAGTACTAAAAAAACGGTGCAACATTTTTGTGATTGTGACGTCATAAATATGGTTACCAAACAACTTTTTTTTAACGATTGTCTCTGAAAAAAATTGCATTGTTCTTGTTATGCTTTATGCTTATATTTCATCTATATTTATAAATCGAAAATTGCGTTAATAGTCCTAAATGTTTTTCTTCTTTTTGAAGTCCGTTTTGTAGCAAGATGCCATCGTTGTACGGTAGACACTTTGTAGAATTTGTTCAGTTTATTTATGATTTTTTCGGAAGGAATTAACGGATTTTGTCTTTTGATGACTGCTGATACTTTCGGTATATCGTGATGATTTCCATATTTTCTATAAGGACGGTGTTGCGCTTTGGCTTGACTGGTATTTGTCTTCTCATGAGCTTTGATCAAAGGTACAAAGTTATCGGTAAATCGACTCATGGTTTCAAGTTCTTCGTTGGTTATAAGTAGTTGCTGTGCGAACATCTGAATGATGTAGTTGGTTGTTCTAGTGTTGATTTCTGCATTTTTCTGCGTTTCAAGTTGGTTCGGACTGAACTCAAATATGCGATTATTCCAACAGAGACAATCGTTAAAAATAAGTTGTTTGGTAACCATATTTATGACGTCACAATCACAAAAATGTTGCACCGTTTTTTTAGTACTTCAGGGAAAATTATTCTATACTCTGTACCTTTGAAAAAGGGCACCCACGCCCGAAACGCGTCAGGTCTTAAATAAAATGTTTAAAAAAAAATTATATAAAACTTTTTGTTGTGTAATTGCCAGTTTATACATTTGAATTATTATTATTAATAATGTTTTAACTGTAGGTTTGTATTCAAATAAAGGCATAATGCCATTGTTTATTAATTATTAAGATAACTTAGAAGGTAAATTACAGAGCAAACTCTAATAAAACAGAATTGAGTGAAATCGAAATTCAAAGGGTCACTATGCCATTTCTGATTGTATGATTGTGTAGCTATCCGCCAGCCGTTCATAGCCCCTTTTATTTATCGGCGGAGTTTGAATAATTGACGATAACGCTTTAACGTTATATCCATATGTTTATCCGACTAAAGGTCATGGTATCATCATGTAATTGATTTCGCTTGATATGTTTATCAATGAATACATACTACGCCTTCCACATGATTTCGTTTCTATCTTAACTCGGATTTCCACCCATTGGTTTAGCTTTAATGTAAATCCGGATTCGTGTCACATATACGGGAATTGTGCATTACTTTTATTATAAGAGCATCATCATGCAAAGTAGTATCGATCGATTGTTTTGATGAGGTAATGGGGGCAACGGTTTGATTAGGATATTGCATTATCTTTTGCTATTTTTGAAATTCCTATTTTGCTACAGATGAATTAAAGTTTGCCAATTCAAAATGGCTCTGGCATGAATATATTTTCATTTGATTTCAAATGGGTCAGTATGCACAATTAACTTATCATGTTTATGTTATGCACCAATAAGTGTATACTGCAAAAAAATAATAAAAGCTGAAAATATAAATGCTTTAGTAATTTATAAAGCCTGAGATTAGACTAAATAAGACTTATTCGTATTGTTTACCTTTTAATTAAGCAGAAGTCATTCAAACTAACGAGGTGATATGGGCAAAATCAAAAATAGGTATATCATATGTTTTCTCCGTTGCTCCAGCTCTACCTGGTTTTAACATGAAGTGAATATTTTATCGAGTATTGAGTATTATACATTATGAAGCGGGACCCCTTAACACAATTTACAACGTTGTGCCTTGTCCTGCGCTCTAAACAGCTATAACATACATACAATATGTATGTATGAAGCGATTTAGCTCCACAATAAAGCTCCACGATTTGTTATATGTCGTTAGTTTTGAAAGCTACACTGCCCTGCATTCTTTTATATTTTTCTGCCATGCGTGCTCTAGTTCCTAAGATGAACCTCATGAATAATACACATGTGTATAGCCAACCTACCCGAATAGACAGCCAATAGAATTTCACAGCGATGCGCGAGAGGAAAATCAAACCATAATATATAGGCAGATATACAGGTCATTTACTGCAGTGATTTGACAATATCTGTCACTTAAAAGAGTTAGTTAAGACAAGTTTAATTATACAATTGTTATTAAATTGTAGATAATCAATTTGAAAAATAATCATGAATTGGATAGTTTTGCTTATGTTGGAGATCAGAGTACACATAGAGTGTATCGAATAAAGGGAATTGACTACACGATACTCCTCAATAAACGAAGAATTTCCGATTTCAACTCAGTCGTTAATTGTAAAAGCGTGATTCAATGCGCTGTACAATGCACGGCGACCCCAGGGTGCAATCATGCGAATTTTCACAATGCCACAAAATGTGAACTTCTGGATGGAAGTATTGGAGCGGAAATTGCACTCACAGATGAACCAGACGCAAAATATATATGTACGTAAAACATCTATTTATTTCAAATAACCATTGTTTTATTTCCACAATTCATGTCACGTTAAGGACAAAATTAAACAGATGGTACAGTAAACTTATCAAAGATCATGCTGATCATTAACGTATCGTTGAGCAAATTACCTGAGCAACTGTTTAGTAAAAGAACTTTCATGAAAATTATGTCTTAGTAATTATGTAAGAATATATTGAAATTATTTAACTTAATTCTTATATTTCTAAATTGGGTTACACTATGTGTTAATTCAACCATACCTCTTTAGAGACCTCTTAAATATAATTAATATTCCTCATTTTGATCTTTAACAACTTGATAAAGTAAGACATATGTTTTCAAATGAATATCACCTTCATAATAGTGACAAATAAAGAAAACTTAACGACATAATCGAGTCTGCGCTCATAAGTCTTCGCTTATAACAGTTCAAGAAGTACAATCCATATCAGCAAAGAAATAAGATGATGGTTATCATATTTGGATTATTCTAAGATTTAGATTACCCACACAGTAAACAAAATATCAAAAAAGGGGTGATAAGGCCCTATCAAAGTTTCATGTTTAATAAACAGGTCGACAGGTAGACAAGCAGACAGGTCGACATGTAACATCACAATGGGAGTTCTCTTTACTAACAATGATTGGAGTTGAAATATATGCGTGCTGGTAATTTCCTGTCTACCTGTCTACCTGTGAACCCGTTTATAATTAGACAACATTATCTTCGTGAATATACTATATAATTAAACACCGTTATGGCGCATATCGATTTCCTTCATAGCTGGCTACCTGTTGACCTGTCAACCTGTCTACATGTCTACCTATCGACATGTCTACCTGTCTACCTGTCGACCCGTCTCCCACATTAATAGTATAATATCCGTGAATAATTGACATCCTTTCAAATTTTAATGGCACAACTCAATAACCTTCATAATTCTCACCTTGCTACCTGTTGACCTGTCTACCTGTCGACCATACTATTTTCTTCTAAACTCATATTTAAAAAAAGTCCTCAAACTGTCAATATTCGTGTGCTTAAGTGTGTGGGAAATTCTAAAGTTTTCCGATTATTTGTATATATAATGTGTGTTTATGATAAACATATAAGCTAAGATCAAACTCACTGCCATGTGTAGTTAGGCAGTTTGTAATGTTTATTCAGAAGTGGCTTAACTACTGTGCCTTCTATTAAAGTAATTTGAACACGGTGTTAAAGTATCTTATGTACACTTTCGATGTTTGCAAAAATTAAAACCGTATTGTTTGTAGATTTCGTAAAACATAATTTGATATGCTTAATAATTATGTACAAAATTCAGTGCAGTAATCTCGAAAAAAACTTTTGCTTATGTATCATGTGGGAATATTTCTAAAGATAAACGTGAACCTGAGGGGGTCAACCCAGTCGAGTCAACCACTGAAGAGCGGCCAATGTCTTACGTTGTATCCAGTACGCCAACGCAAACCCTAGGTAAGAATTGACTTATCTAGTAAAGCGAAGAGAAGTAAATAGAGCTATTTGCGCACATAACTGTCTTGATTGATTTGTCAACTTATCATAAACCAAATAACAGATTCCTTAAACAATCTGATGCTTTATAAGAAGACCCTGTTATTTGTGCATGTCCGGACTGTTGAATATTTGTTTTTAAACTATCATTCGAAAATCATACATTTCGTTTAGAATGATAATGTTATATTTTTTAACATCTATCAATGAATATCGCATCCCTGATTCTGCACTGACGGCATCAAGCGCATGGCGTTTAGAATACTCGGCGCATGAAAGTCGTCTTGACTCAGCTACTTATTGGGCCCCATATGCCGATATCGTCGGAGAATGGATCAGTGCCGATCTTGGTGAGGACCGCATCGTGATGGCGATTCGCACACGTGGAAATGCATTAAACGCATATCAACGTTATGTTGCTCAATACAAGATCTCCACAAGCACTAATGGCATCGATTGCTCAGATGTAGTCGACGCGCCTGGGTCGTCCATTGTGTTTCAAGGCAACACTGACGGTTCCACAGTTGTGAGCAATCCAATACCAACCCCGATCGAAACGCGCTATGTTAAAATTACCATCCTTGACTATTACAGCTGGCCAGCATTGAGATGGGTCATTGACGGTTGCCCCATTACGGCAAATTAATGTAATATTTGAAAAAGAGGCAAATATAATTGAGTAACTCGTGTTATCAAAATTTCCTTTATTTAGGTAAACGCAATTGATGATTATTCTGGATTATAAACAGCTTCAGTGTTGTTGGGTACAGTGATAGCATACAATTTTAGACTATGCAAAGGTGAAAGATATGAGCTCATAAATGATTTAATGAATGCATGTCCTCTTACCCAGATAATATAAACTTGTGACATCGAAATAGATTTGTTTATACCGTGAATAAGGCGCTGATGTTGATAAATGTATATATCTATTTAATTGTTTTAATAAATGTGTAATAAATGTGCATGAATATATGTTCCAATATATCAAATGTACTTGGTTTTTAATTCTCCCGAATAAAATAGGTATCTTTTTATGTGTTTCTTTCACTATTTTTATTATCATTCACCACTTATCTTAAATGTACAGACGAGGACGTACTTGTTGAGTTTGGTTTTCACTTTTGTTTCTCATTAGTTTAACGTCATTCAACAGACGCAATTTTTTATAAAAACCTATATTTTTTTCCACCGTATTTAAAAAAATACAATATACACATAAAAAACTTCTTAAAATAATTGTTCAAACAAACGATAAAACAGTATCATATCAATTTAAAACAATTTAGGTTTACATTTAGCTACCAAAGACTAAATCGTTTGATTCGGATATCAATAAGCTAAAAAAACCCTGACAATGCGCGAACGATAAGTCAACAGTAAAGACATTATGTCTGACTTGCATCATTCTTGATATAGTTATGGGTTGAATGCATAACGCTCTCATATGTAATAGTTAACAACAATGTTGGATGTGGAAAAGCACCACGAACAAATAATACATAATATATTTTCATTCTAGTAATATATTTCTCAGAAAGAAATACTCTGTCATAACATGTGTGGATAAAAATAATGCATTCTACTTTGTATATGTTTTTTTATTTATTATTCATTAGAATCCATTAATACAAATAAGATATGATGTCATCCATATGAATAAAAATAAGATCGATACATGATTTGAATTATGTTGATATATTTATTTTTTTAAAAGACGAAAAGCAGAAATAGATCCAGCAGACATTTTATTTAACATTAAAATTGATTAACAAATCTGGAATCGTTTATTTTTTTGTTTGAGCATAATCTTGAGGAATGCGGTAGTGCAAAGTGACTTCTAAATAAGTCTAATTGTATGCTATATCCAGATAAATATGTAATATAATTATCTAGCGTAACTCCTCCTCACTCTAATCCAGATCATCGAGCAAGTCATCAAATAGACTCACCCTCCAAGTCCTTTGGCGATGGACAAGTGACAAAACTGGTAACATCAGTCGCAAACATGCATTCTGGTCAAAATGTTTTTCAAGAATATTTTTTTATGCAGCATTTCATATATTCAAAACGCTGGTCGCGTTTGGCAACTTCAACGCAAATATCGGCTCCAATAATGACGCCTCGAAAAGTATGATTTGAAAATACGGAGTGGGTCAAAACGATAGCAATAGAATTACTCTGGTGCGCAGTGTCGCTCTATACCTTATATACCACCGTTTTGATGTAGTTTTTTTTTAATTTAATTTAATTTAATTTTGCTGGTTGTCCTACGACGAAGCGTCACCATTCTTGTTTAGTTTGGTGGCACTACAAAATACATTGAAACTATTTCTGTGTTCATTAAAGACTTACTTGAGATGTAGCACAACTAAACTCACTTTAACTCATTAAATATTGACTTGATTCGGGGTGATTGTGTTTTTTATAAAAGTCAGATATTTGGTCGATAAGCTTTTTGTTTCTGTTCAATCATAAAGAACGTTCTTTGCCTAGAGAAGAGAGAGAATGAGCTATCGATACTTGAACGGCTTGTTGTTCCATAAAGGTCGTCACCAAACCATTTTAGCACACATGCGCTGTCATTTAGCGTCCAACACAATGTTTTATCACAATGGGACAAAAGGACAGACCACAAAGTAGCCGTCCAGGTGTTACAACAGTGCGTTTTCTGCGAGGAATTCGCGTTGATGATCTTTTAGAGAGATTTCGCCCTGTGACATTTAATGCAATCAATACGCCAGGGACTCATAATCTACGAATGTTTAGTCAAGTAGTCGGTTATTGTATCGGCGCCCACGAAATGATGTTTCATGGTTAAGCTATCAGACGAGTATTTTACCACCTTCGATTTCAAAATACTTTTGATCAAAACAACGCGCATCGTTGCAATTGTAAGAAACTACGCAATAAGTAGCGTATGGCGTTTAATGACTAGCATCTTTCGAGCATTTTGAGCCGGTTTGGTTATTACATGGTGTGCCATATGGTGCGGCTGACGGTCTCAACTCTTTGTTGGCGATGGCAAACTTTCTACCAATTGCTTAATCGATATCATATACTTAACCCCTACGTTACCACTTTGCACTCATCAACCAAATGGTTATGATGGTGATGGCTCGAATAGTATAGTAAGTCATGGATACTGTATGTGTTTTGATGAGCATGTAATGGCGCATCATACCCTGATTTGGCAAATATTAAACATCGAAACCAACTAGTTAAATATCATAATAATTTGCAATTTTAAAAATTTTGGACCGGTAAGTGTGATATTCTTAGGATAGCCTATATATACACATACACATATCAACTACTCAAAAGGGAAGCTTGTACATCATTATGAACAATACATATATCAACACTAGTTTGATTAAATCATTTTGTAATTCACGATAATCATTCCAAGAAAAAGCAGCAAAAGTATTTGTTAGATGAACCCTAAATCGTATATGTACTTATTATTCAGTATGCCATTGCTACTTTTGTATCTATCTGTATAATTCACTAGCCGGGTTAGTTAATATTACCGGGAAATCAACAGTCAAACTCATGTGCCTTGACTTTATATAACCACTTAATAATTGAGCAAACGTACCAATGAAATCACACAACTGAACACTTTGATCTTTAAGAGCAATATTAAGGCTCACACGTGCTTAAAAATACTTATTTACATGTTCGTGTCAATATGTATCTGGCTATCTACGTAAAAGTCGAACGAATATTTTTTTACTTGTGAATATCGACACTGAATTTAAAAGAATTGAACGAGATCTATTAGCGTGCTGAACAGTAACAAATAAACTAAATGTCCATAAAAAAGAACCACACATGAGTCAAAAATTACTATTCTTCTGAACGTAATGCTTCCTCCATTGTATAAAAACTGGTAACTTCAAATATATAAATATTTGTCTTGGATAAATGCAATGAATAACGTTTTATTTAAGAATATTATGTTTGTTTAGTCCAAGCAATTTGTCGCTTTAAACCATCTTCATACATCCTGCATTCCCTTTATTTGCCTTGCTTATCGACATTAGGTGCAGGTTTCTTAATGATTGGTTTTACGTAAACAACGGTATTTCTTTAAATGTATTAAAGACGTTATATATGTAGCGCAATTACGCCTATGAACAAGCTATGCCTCAGCTATATTTTCATCCTTGAAAACATGAAACAGATATATTACTATCAGTAAATAGAGACACAGGCACATTATATTTTAATTTGGCAAACAACCAATTTTACCCAAATACCCACATATCTTTAATGTGGTTTTCAAGGACCGGTCAATATGATTTGTTTATGAAAGCATGTTGCTCATATCGATTATATTCGAATCAATTGACAGTGAGGCCATTGTTTTGATATAAATACAGCATAGTATAGTTAAAATAGACATTACAACGTGTCTTTATATGTTATACACGTATCTTTAACGTGTGTTCATCTACTCTTTGTTAGATGAACTTAAACCCATATATGTTTTTGTATATTATTCAATATATACTTGTTGAATTCGTCCCTATCAGCATAATGCCCAGCAGGTTAGTAATTATTTAAGAACTAAATCAATTTCTTGACATGGGTGCCTTAACAGCCGATGGATTTAGCAGAAAACACGCCGACAAAACCAGGCAACACGAGATCTGGGATTTTCAGTCAACAAGTATATATGGTTCAAGCGTTCTTAAATGACAAACAAAGCATGACGACGTCCTTTTCATTCACTACTTATTTATTTAGCATTCACATGATGATTTTGGTACAAGCTTAACATGGTAATATAAACATAATATCATATTCAAACTAAAATGCAAACAACACGTTTAAACCATTTGGTTTAAGCCAAACTAATTACACAAGTGTAAGATATATTGTTCTTTTGAGCGAAAAAGAAGTAGCTAATTGTTTGGTAAACCACATAACCAATCACATTTATTTCAATTTTATTTTTCAGTTTTGCTGTGTAAATGTCAATTTGTTCCAACAATATATGCAAGGCAATCGTTTTAAAATACTCTTTATACTACAAATATGGATGACAAATCTGTTATAAAAAGTTTGTATGATTTTCAACTGACCTTATACATAAACCAAAGTTATGTAACAGCTCCTTTATGTTGGACTTCTTATAAGGTCAATTACTAGTAAGAAGGCACGGTAGTCAAATCGGTATAGTTGCTGACAAGCAAAGTGCATATTGAATCGATGGCGTGAGTTCAGTCCATGTCAGATCTCAATAATTTGTTCAACTGCCTCATAGGGTTAACAACGGTCTCGTTATTTGATACTTATGGCTAGTTCAGATATTTATTATTGTAAACGCTGCATGTGGCTTTAAATAATTAGGCATTTAAATGTAAAGCACAAATATAAGTATATATCATATCACGTGGCGGTGTTCGATAATAATTGGTTTGTATAACTTTATTTAAATTCTAATAGTATATTGTAAAGCGGTTTGGTCAGGTCAAGGATCTAGAAAATATCGCTATATAGAAACCCATTCGTATTATTATTATTATTACTATAAGTAATATGATCGGGACAATATATTATTTAACTTTATGTTAGATTATTGGGCTTCATAAACTTCATAAATGACGATGTCTAGTGAGGACTGCATTTTACTGGTATAGTCATTTAACCTTCTCATATAAAATATATTTGTTCTATTCGTTCTTTGTATAGAACTGTAACGAATCCATACAAATATAAGTAATTACCAAGTCATTTTGAGAATATATCGGTTAAAATACTACAACGATGATCTTAAAAATCGAAGTTATTTTTCCATCAGAAACCTCAGTCATACATTAAGTACAGGATACTAAATGTCATGAGCCTAGCGTATATAATACATATAATTCGTGCCCGTCTATGCGATGTCGGTCTTGCAATCCAATGATTTATTTAAAGGAACAATGTTTATTGACTTTTTAAAAGCAAACCACAACAAAGTGTTTAAAAAGCAAAATCAAGCGATGTCGGTCTTGCAACCTAATGATTTATTTTAAGGAACAATGTTTATTGACTTTTTAAAAGCAAACCACAACAAAGTGTTTAAAAAGCAAAATCATGAATTGGATATTTATCATGTTATTTGAAATAATAACACGCGTCGAGTGTATCGATATAAAGGGATTTGACTACACAATACTCAATATTAAACGGAGAGTTACTGATGCCTCATTCGTTGCAAATGTTAACAGTGCCATTCAATGCGCTGTACAATGCACGGCCAACTCGGGATGCAATCATGCGAATTTTCGCAATTCCTCAACATGTGAACTTCTTCAGAGAACAATAGATGCGGAAATCGCACTTACAGATGAACCAAACGCAAAATATATATGTACGTAACAAAATCTATGCATTTCAAATAACCCTTGTTATGTTTAAATTCAAGAACCGCTGTCAAGTCAACGACATAATTTAAACGATGGTACATATGAATCTTTAAAAATGATGAAATTGACTTTGTTTAATAGCCTGAGCAAGCGTCTATAAATATACTCACATTTACATGATTTCCTAATCAATTTGTAATGCTGAGATCTATTGAACCTTTTTTAGATTAGTACACAACTGCCAAACGGGATCTTAATATATGAAAATTAACCTCACCTCTTAGGTTGACCTCTTCAATGTAAGGAATATTTAAATATTGCAATATATGCCTATAGCAATTTATAGAAGAGCAATCATTATAGAAAAATATTGCTATATATGCCTATAGCAACAATTTATAGAAGAGCAATCATTATAGAAAAAATAAATGATTTTTCACACATAGCTTTACTATTACCCTGATATGTAAAAAACAGTAAGGTATGGTGTTGAAATATGTCAAGTTGTTTAAAATAATACTCTTTTGATGTATACAAAAAAGGAAACTCGTATGTAGGCAAATTTTGCAAAACATAATTTTAGCGTATGTATCATACTCTGTTTTATGATTCATATGGAATAATTTTTCAAGATAAGCGTGAATCTGATGGGGTCAACCCAGTCGAGGCAATAACCAAAATGCCGTCAATGTCGTACGATGCAACCAGTGCGCCAACGCAAAACCTAGGTAATGATATACTCATTTAGTAAACTGAATTGAAGTATGGATAATAAAACAAATTGTGCAAACTATTTTGTTCGATCAGCCAACTCATAATAGCTAAAGAAATGCTTGATTAAACATATTTATTTTATAGTTTGATGTACGTCATTAGACAAGCTTATAAGTGCGTGTCCCGTCCCAACTTTTGTTTTAATGATATTAATGTAGTTGACAATAATGCTTAAATGTTTGCAAATATTTATCGATATGGACTATATTTTGTTCCTATATGTCAAAGTTATGGTTACAATAAAGTACTTTGCAAAATTTACAATTATGGTCTATGAACTATGATGGAGTAGCAATAGAGAGTACGTACACGCTTATGATTTGCAGAACCATCATGAACAATGACATACGATCTGATTTCCGACACTGAATATGGCATCCCTGATTTCGCACTAAACGCATCAAGTGAATATAGTATAGATTACTCTGCGCATGAAGGTCGTTTTGACTCAAATTCAGCCTGGGCTCCAGCAGTGGCTATCGACGGAGAATGGATCAGCGCTGATCTTGGTGATATCCGCACTGTGGTTGCAATTCGCACACATGGTCAAGATTTCTACGGGTTTCCCCACTACATTGCACAGTTCAAAGTATCCACTAACGCTAATGGCATTAATTGGTCAGATATAGTCGACGAGTCTGTGTCAACTATTGTGTTTCAAGGCAACACCGATGCGGAAATAGTTGTGACCAATCCGATGCCAGTCTCAATTATGACGCGGCATGTAAAACTTATTGTGCTTGCCTTTGCAGAGTATTCAGCACTGAGATGGGCAATCGATGGCTGCACCGTGACGGCAAATTAACTGTTATTTTAGATTATTAAACTGACAAATGAAATTGAATGATTTCTTGGTATGAAATAATAATTACATGTATTTAGCTAAATACAGTTGACGATTATTCTGAATGTTATACAGATATTTATTCGTCGGTTTCGGTGATACCAGACATTTCTAATATGATGCAAACGTGAATGATATGAGCTTATAAATGACTTCATAAATGCACCGAAAAAATAATAACTTGATAGCTATAAGCGATATATTTAAGTCTAAATGATTTGTAAATGTTTCAAAAAATATAAATATTATGTCTTACATGTTTTGAACGAGACACCAAACAACTGATATGTGTCCAACTTGAAAAAGACACGAATGATAAGTGTTAATATAAATTAATTTGCGTTGTAATAGAGTTGCTTGAATATATTTTTTCAATGTGTTATCGTTGCTTGGTTCTAAAATTTTCCAGAATTAGATAGGTATCTTTCTATATATATCTTTACATGTTGTAAACATTTTTAATATTTATATGATAAAATAAAATTATATGATCATAATTGATCCGGGTTGAAATAATAGAATAGTTCCCGAATCGTGAACATTCTCTGCAACGACTCTGGGTTACGGGTCACTATTGGATTTACAAAGCAGTGCTCTTAATACAATTTCGAGTAATAAGAGTGTTTCTTTGATATTATAGACACTTCGTCAATATATATATATACATCCAATCATAATTAAAATAATTTATAAATCATATTTTGGATCATATGGATTACATTTAATCTCATTTGCAAGAATGAATATACGTTATGTATTATCTTTCCGAAGCTCTTCCTACATGTAACATTGTGGATAATGTTTCAATAGATAATGGTATACATGAACAAACACATAACTATATGAAGAACTATTCAATCCAGATATAATATATCTACTTATCATTTACAACTTGACTGGTTTATTTTAGTTGACTGCTACCCAAAACATACGATTTAGTTCTTCTTAGCCTATATATGAAACTTAAATGGTTTGTAAATTGAAATTATAATGTTTTCATCGTTCGTTGAACAATTTATATAGGCAATTGTGTTAATATATTTTTAAAAAATACGGTAAAATAATATTGTATTTCTTTTTAAATAAATAATTTCTGTTCAATGACGTTTTATGTATGAGAAACACAAGTGAAAAACACATCTCTTCATACAATTAGATTCTCGTACATGAACAATAACAAAATCAAATTTTATCAAACAAAAAGCAATTCAATGTGTAAATATGTTAAACTTTATAGCGTGGACGATTATTTTGCAAAAATGCCAGCCTGTATAAATTCCAATTCAGCTAATAGTGTAAACTTATATTTATATCTACGAATGGACATTTATATCTACTAATGGCCCCGCTTATCTGTCAAGCGTTTACTCCGCAAAGCCTTCTTTGAACGAAAGTGTCTGTATTTACTCGTTATTGTGTTGCTTAAACGACCTTGCTGTCTCCACTATAAAGTGTTTCAGTCGATTTTTGACAAGTATGAGCGCGGTGCATTTGCTGTTTTTGCACTTATATTAGTTTGTGAGATCTTTTTTCGTTTCGTATTCTAGTATTGTCTTCTCTCTTTGATGAGGGGAGATTGCGGACTGTTAATCATAGTAAATGTTTGTTCGCTCTTCTACAATCCAAACGGCGTCATGCCCCGTCAAAACCAGAAACCCAGCGCCAGTCAAACAATTGCCCGCGATGGCGGCGGATGACGCACTTCTTCAATTGCATATTGCTACATGCGACCCATTCCAATGATTGCTGAACTTATATGCAAAGTCCATAGCGAGTATGGGCAGTCAAAATGTCGGACAAGGCAATAGTGTGAAAGTTGATACCCTACATATTTTATAACCAGAAACAACTAATACAATTGCGGATGCGTAATAGGTAGACGTTAATATGTCTTCAACCTATGGCTTCAAACAGGCGGTCCATTCCTTGCTCAACAGCACAAAAAGTGTCAATTCTAATGACAATGCTAAATTTGATCTACATTTTTAAAGCTAAATTTGATTTACCTTTGAGGTCAATCATTCCAACAAAAAACAAAGGAAGTTTTATTGCATGCAATATGTTAACCTGGTTGCATAAGTTTATCCTCATTACAAGGAGTGAATTGATTTAAGAATTGGGGTGGGTACGGACGGGTAAAAAAGGTCATTCGTTAAAATTGAACCATCCAAAAGAAAAGTTCATCAACAATATAAACATGTGGAAAAAAATACAATGCATGCGTACGCATCCATTTACCTACCATTTCATAAATTAAGATATGCATATTGATGCAATACATAGAGATTATAAAAAAACGGTTATCTTCCTGGTTTAGGTTGACATCACTATGAGGATTTATTTCCCTAAACATCGTCAGTTTGATTTTCGTAAATTTGATGATGCGTTGAAAGATGTCTATGTTGCGGTTGTTTTGGCTTCTAAACTCAATGGCAACTCTGATGTTCGCCAATATGCCCGAGGTTTAAATTCAAGTTTTTTTTCCAAAGGTCAAACTCCCAATGGTGCCTGCATTCCATTCCACACGGACGGCAAATGCAAGCGGTTCTGAGTTGCTGTGAAGGACATTTTATATTGTCAATTAGTTTGAACATAATGCTCCTGCTAACCGTATCGAATGCCTAAGTCAGTTACACAACGGCGATATAAAGGGGTAGCAGTTACTCTTCACACTCTTCTTGGAGAAGATCATTTCTGTGGTTGATCGGTTTGGCCGGAAGCCTCATTTTCTTGTCTGTGATGATTAGCTAACTAAAATTATTGTAAAATGATATCATTTAACCTATCTTATAAGTAGCAACTCGTCTATTGTAGCTTGTTTTATGTGCCACTTACTCACAAAGTCATTTAATGTTAAGTAAATGCTATTGGGATTCATGCTTATGAGATAATTGCATTTACATAACAGTATATCCCAAGGGTTCTTCCACACGAATAAAGCTTATAGAAATGCATTAACATTTCATTGTCGATACATTTTGTTTGAACGATGCTACGGGCAAAGCGTTATAATATACCATAGTGAAAGCATTTGTTCCACTATATACCTAATTTTTAAGTGAGCTTGGTTAACACTAGGCCATTTCTGTAAAATCAACTAGAAAGCAAATTCAAATATTTTGGATAATAGGTTTAATATTGTAACAATACGATACGATACGAATCACTTGTTCGTTCGGGATGCGAACTCGTAGAATGCGCCTTAGGGCCAAAATTGCAAAATCTAGGTGGAATGTTCGTTTGGTATATCGCTTTTATGTTTACTATACTGGTCTTTGTCTTATTTATGTACAACTTTATGCCGTAATCCTTGTCCTCTTGATTAACCCTTTCGGTCGGTTTTTGTAGTTCATTCGCTGAGTCGTCTACGTACCTCTCATTGCTGATTCCTCTGGCTCAAACTGAGTCTCTCTCATCTTTTCGTCCTCTATAGCTCTGAATATAAGCTCCATGAGTATGTTGAAAGGTATGGTGATAGCACACATCCATGACACAAGCCCCTACCAAGTTCATAACCTTCTGAGTTCCCTTCGTCGGTTCTCACTACTGCACCCTGTTACGAGTAGGGCCTGGCAATAATAAGTTCGCCATTTCTATAAAGTCTAGCTAGATTGAGTTCTTCAATCAGGTTTTTGTGGTTCACTCTGTCAAAATCCTTTAAATAGTCTATAAAGCATGAATACATACATACATACATATTAGTTTATGTATAAGTTAACTATCTAAGCTCATACCTTACATTTTAGGACGAAAACTTGACAATTTCAAAACATGTATCTATTATAAATTTTACTAAAAAGGAGTGTTTTGAGCTTTCCTTTAAACTCATTGATATTTTCACACTTTCGAATAGCGAGAGGCAGAGATCCATACTCTAGGTCCACTTCGAGAGAAAGCTCGACGACAACCGTTTTCTAGATTGAAATTAGGTTCTAGTAAGAGTAGATTGTCTCTTGATCTGAGATTTCTTTCGGGTTTATAAAAAACAAACAGGTCTTGCAAATACTTAGGGCCGTTGCAATGCAAAGGCTTATATACAAGCAACACTTTTGTGAACTCCTTTACGATCCGGAATTTTTAGCCAGTGGAGAGATTTTAATACAGGTGTAATGTGGTCATATGGTCGTAACCCAGATATTACTTGAGCTGCTGCATTAAGAACCCTTTTCAATTTTGACATCGTCTGCACTAAGAGTGATAGCATGTTGCACTTAAGCGTTTTGCAAATTCGCCAACTGTTGCAAGACGTAACTGATCTTTCTCATTGCGTGTTTCATTACCCCATGCATGCCCACATACTTAACTGTATGACAATAAAAGTTAAGATAAGTCATTTTATATTTTCTCCAAATATAGTCATATTTCTTATGCTTCAAACACCTTGTATTGTTAAATGGCTTATAACTGATTAATTACGCATGCATAAAATATGCTTGTTGGAAAACTCGTAAAACTTCCTCTTCCTGATTTTTCAGACATTATATTACATTTAACACATGTATAGAAGTTTTATGATATAATTCCCTTTCTAGATCAGTTTAGCTCCTAAATCATTGTTCAAACACATTATGACACGGAACCACTAAGCACTGCAAAGGCATATATTTTTCATACATTAAGTTATTGAAGCTCAACAAATAACACTTTGCAGAAGATTACTTCCTCGTGAGACGAAGCACTTGTTTGAAAGGAACATATAATAAATCATAATATTGAAGGATACACGTTCAACTATAATTATGGATTTATTGAAAATGTCTATAATAATAGTAGCTGGGATACATATGACTGATGGAGCTGGAGACGGAGGTAATATGAGCGTTTTATTGACATTGCAATCAAAATTACTACTTACTCATAACATCATGCATCTATATTAGGCGTTATATAAACACACATTAAAAGCACCGTGTTTCTTAGTACAACATTTCTTAGTACAAACTAACCCGAAGTGTCAACCCAAGAATCATAATTTAAATTATTTCACGTGTTATATATTTTCTTTTGAAAAAAAAGAATGGTCTTCATGGAATGACAATTACTACTTCATATCAAGTATTACACGCGATGACGCAGATGCTCGTGATTACTGTGAAGCAGTGGGTGCAGACTTGTTAATCATCACAAATGAGGAGGAAAAACAGATTATTCAAGGAAATCTCCCTAAGTAAGATATTGTTCTTCAAAGAAATGAAGAATCTCATTTTTTATCATTTTGGGTTTTAAAAACTTTGAATGTTCGCATTTAACTTCCTTTCATGTATAATACGATTTCAACCTCATTGTACGAAATATGTCATTATTGAACGCGATTGTATCTGCAGTGGGCAATATTTTATGGGGTTTTACACTGACGACCCATGCGATGACGACGACAATATTGGTCGATGCAGAAGAAACTGGCGATGGAGCGGTGATTCAATGTATGATGATTATGAATGGCACTCGCAAATGCCATTGCCTTTCCATGAATGTGGAGTTATATTCTCAGATGGTACATTTGGTTCGAATGATTGCGATACTGGTCATATAGGTTTTGTTTGTAAAAAACAAGGTGAGCATTTGCAAGTAACATTATTTTAACTGATTGCTGAATGTTTTGTTTATCACTTTTTTATTTAAGTTTATGCCGTTTAGTCGGTATGGAAAATATTGCTTTCTTCTGAAATTAAAAAAAAAGCTGCATAATACACTTCAATAATATGCAAAGTAGCAAAAACGGAATTGTGGTTGTTGATTTACTGTTTGAAAAATCGCAGATGACAACTTATGTTCGTTATGATATGTTACACGTTTATTCACCAATACGCTCTTTAAGATCTTAATCACAACACACGGTTTTAGTCAGTTGTTAGCTTTATCAGTTGTAGCTCCTTGATTGTGGAGCAAACTGTCATTGCACATTAGGCACTTTAAAACATTTTAAGTTTAGACATTCTCTTTTAGGCGTGCTTATGGGTAAAATGCGTTCTTATATCAGTTAGATTATTTTGTAAAGTTTGGTAAAGAAAATTTACTGCATAAATATATATTTTTTTAATATAATATCTAATCTATAGTATTTTCTTTCAATGTGTTAAGTTGGCATGTAGATGTTTCATATAAATTACTTATGAGATGATTTTACCGTTTATCTGAATGAATTTTCTGCAGTAGAAACGTTATAAATGGTTGATTTGGCTCACACATCCAACCAATATATTGAATATGTTACTGTGCTTAGTTCATACGATGTTGTACGAAATGATACTATAATGGTTTTCCTTTGCTCAGACCCATGTTCCGATTCCAATAATGTATGCATAAATGGAATCTGCGTGATTCTTCATAACCGCAATCAGTATCGATGTCAATGTGATGTAGGATTTACAGGATCAAATTGCGAATCAGGTACTAAACATACTGACAATGTTTATATTTTAATGTAGATCTATTTATATTACTAGAACTATTAAAATGTTCAAATATTCAGTTTTATCAATTTTTTTATTGATATGCGTTTATTTGTGCTATACTTTAGTATAGTTAACAGTTAACTTTCATTGTTTTCATAGATGATATGATGTTCCTTATCATTTTTAATCATTTTTAATAATAAAAATATGATTTGTGATATTTTTATATTTACATTTGTAGCTATAATATTTGTTTTGTGATCGCTCATTTAGATATAGACTATTGCAACCCACCTCCATGCCACAACGGAGGCTCATGTTTCGATGGTCGGACTGAATTTACCTGTGGTTGTCCAAGCAATTGGGAAGGCGTAGTGTGCTTAACAGGTATGATAATACACACAACTATGGTTATAATCGTGAAATGGTAAGGTGAATGTAAGATATTTCATTTAAAAATGTTGTTGCTTGATATACATTGATACTTTAATGAAAGATAAATACATTTTTCAGACGTTGATGAATGCATGAGAGACAATATAGTTTGTCACAATGACGGAACATGTGTAAACACAGATGGAAGTTTCTACTGTGACTGCCAAAGAGGATATACAGGAAACGATTGCAGTACTGGTAATATATTTGATATCTAGAAGTATAAGGTAAACAAGTAGCGCTTCAAACCACTGCCACCACTGCAACACTATTAAAATGTTTGATGTGTTACAGAAATAGATGAATGTAGTTCACAGCCTTGTAAACATGAAGGCACATGTGAGGACGCACTTGCTGGTTTCATATGTTTTTGTCCAGACAACTGGAGTGGCCCTACATGCAATGATGGTAAACCTTTTATCTTAGACCATTTAATGCTAAGTGATAACATTAATGGGCTTTATCAATGAATCAATAAATCATAAAAACATTCTGCCTCGCTTGTTTATATGTAAACTTATCAATCGTCATACTACTATTTGATTTTAGATGTAGATGAATGTATAGAATCCCCATGTATAAATGAAGCTACGTGTATAAATGCCGATGGAGGTTATAGCTGTGCTTGTTCACATGGATGGGAGGGACATCACTGCGAAACAGGTACATTTTCAGTTATTTTTTATGCAAATAACAACTCAACTTAAACTTATATGCGGAAAAATCC
The DNA here is from genome assembly GCA_001703475.1 of Hydroides elegans. NCBI lineage: Eukaryota > Metazoa > Annelida > Polychaeta > Sabellida > Serpulidae > Hydroides > Hydroides elegans. The sequence goes on along the minus strand of LQRL01012793.1, from coordinate 11,227 downwards.
AATGTTTAATATCTGTTAACCTAATCTTGTCTTTTAGATATCAATGAATGTGTCGGTCCAACATTTTGTAACAATGGAACCTGTATCAACTATGATGGAGGATTCTTATGCGAATGTGAAATCGGTTTCAATGGCACATATTGTGAATATGGTGAGTCAATATTTGCTCATAAAATACTCTTTTCATTTTAGTTTATGAGTCCCTTGAATGAATTTATTTTTAATTGTTTTAAAATAAAGAGTAGATCTTAAAAACAATTCTACAAATCAACGAGCAATATCATGTTTATTGCTTTTTCAATATAGATATTGATGAATGTGCCAGTCCAGATATCTATTGTGTCAACGGAACTTGTGACAACTTCATTGGATCATACTTCTGCAATTGTACTGACGGATTTGAAGGAGAGAAATGTGACATTGTTACGGGTAATTTAAGTATGAATTTGGATAACATTTCATTTTAAGATACAAACATAAAATCTATTTTTTGCAAATATGAATTTATAAATCTTATATATGATTATTATGCAATTAAAGGATTTATATAACTATTTAATATAAACACAGGTGCAATAAGCGATGACAATAAGAAGAAAAATAAAGAAGACGATGATACTGGTAAGATCGCGGAATTGAATGGATTTAAAACAGTATGCGTTGGTAATAAAAATGCTCGATACCCCTTGTGTATTGTGAATTTTTAAAAATAGTCGCTCCTTTAAATAATGTTAGTCAAGATATTCTACACATTACATAAAGCTATATTATTGATAGAACATAAATATGTTTTCTGGTTTCAGTCATGTTGAATGTATTCTTCGGCGCGCTGTCATTTGCTATCGTGACAGGATTGATCATGGTGGCTTTGATAGTGAATGACGTGTATCAGGAGTAAGCCCGTCTATATTTCCTGAACGATCATTATATAATATAAACAACAAAATGAAACAAACTGAAACATGTCAACATTTGATGATTTGGATCGATTAGTTTCACCTTTATAGTTAAGTGTATACCAAACAATAGACCCTAAACATGTTTGCACAATATATATTGCCATAATTGTCTATGCTTTAGAAGACGCATACGCAACAGAAAGCGCGCACAACGCCAACAAAATTCGACGTCGAATGATGACAACAAAGCTGAGGAAACTGAGGAAGAAAGCGCATCCGTCATGATCAATGCAGCATTCAAAGCCAATGAAGATGATCAGGAACAAGCTGTAGGTGTGGAGAATATCAATGTTGATATTGCATCTTTGTATGCTAAGCCAATGAAAAACAAATGAAACACTTATGTTTGATGTTCCTTGAAGAAGGAAGCGGCATGAAGATTATAAACTTATGTATAGCAGATTCGTCTTATGCATTTTAGTTTATAACGGGGTTCGGGTGTACAAGCTAAACTTCCTCATGAACATAATTGAGACTATGTATATGTACACACATATATATTTAATACTTGGCACGTAATATTATTTATTCGCAATGTTACAGCCGCGAATATGTAACATTAAATAATATAAAACTCTTTGTGAGAAATTAATATATTAACGTTTCCCATGCATTAAAAATATCAATATCAGCTATTCTATATTGCAGAAGTAGCTTAAGGGTATTTCCTTATAGAACATAAGCTCTAAAACTATTTGAACGCGCCTTATATATATTTGTGAAAAAAATCAAAGTCTTAATAGGCTAGTGAGTGCACCTTTATATAAAAATTTATTCATAACATGAGTACGTGACATTAATTCATTGTATATTTTTTTATGTGTGGGCTGAGTGACATTCATTTAAAGTTTTTATATGCTAATTTTATTTAATTGTCTCGGTAATGACAGTTTATTCATATTTATTCAAGACAATCGACGCTGCATGTTTGTTTTAAATATTTCATTTGAATCTTTCATATTTAGTGTATCAATTTATTTGATCTAGGCTAAGAAGATTGATCTTTCAATTCATAGTTATATTTTTGTTCAAGTATTAAATTTAACAATGAGCTAATAACTTTGGTTTTTGTTACATATATGTGCTTAAGAATTGCTTATCATGTTTCCGCTAAAGTAAGCTTCATAATAAACGATAGCTTAGGAAATTATTCAAACGCGCTAAATAAATATTTGTGAAGCAAGCAAAGTCTTAAAAGGCGTATAAGTGCACTTTTGTATCGAGATTAAAGGAACGAAACACTGAATGACATGAGTGCTTGACATTAAGTCATTGCATACTGTACAATGTGTAGGCTGAGTGGCATTAATATAAAGTATTTTATATGAAGGTTCTATTGAAATGCCTTAGTAAAGAACTCGTATTCATAAGTATCCCAGTAAAGCGACGGTGTTTTTTATATATTTCATTGAATGTTTCATACTGTAGTGTATCCAAGTATTTTCCATATCCTAAGAACACTCCTTCAGTTTTCTTCAAATATAACATTTTACGCTTAGCTTCACTTTATGTTTTGATAAAAATTTGCATGCTAAAGAATGGTTTCTCATATTGTTGCTAAAACAAGCTTCATGATTTGAAAGCTTCACAGTTTCACATAGAAAAAAATATATATAAATCAAATATAAAGCTGTCATATTCAAAACAAACAATCAGCTGTAGGTGTGGAAAATATCAATGTTGACATTGCAGCTCTATATGCGAAGCCAATGAAACACAAATGAAATGCTTATGTTTAATGTATCAATAGGTAGAAAGCGGGTTGAAGAGTATAAACTGATGTATAATAGCTCCATCTTATGTTTGTTATGATATAGATGGGTTTTAGTGTACTACCTATCTTTTCTCATACACATATGATCATACTCTATGATCTTACTATGCCTCTTATAATTACGTATTTACACTGTTCTTGCCTCATATATGTGCTTTCAACAATATCATGGAGCCGTTTGTGAGAGAGAAAAAATGTCCTGATTGATAATTAAGTTTTCCATGTATTTAAAATAGAAAGATCACCAATTGTGACATTTAGAATATACAATTCATCATTGCAAGAGTAGCATTAGGTAACATTAGGCTTGAAAGGTTAAAAGTTAAAGGTGTTATCAAAGGCACTTTTTGTGTCAAAATAAATTTAGCGAAACACTTAAATACCGGAGTGTTTGAAATACAGCTACTGTATATTGTTTTAAGTGTATGATGAGTGGCACTTTTGTATAGTTTTCAACTGCAGATTTAATTAGAATACCTTGTTTAGGAACTTGCATTCATAATTACCCCAGACAAGCGACGCTGTATGTGTTTGGCATTGAATATTTCATATTATAGAGTCTACATAGCCTAAAGCCTCAAAAGATTAATCATACGATTCATGTTTAGTTTCAAATATTACGTTTTATACTTATCTTATAATTTTGTGCGTAGTTTAATATACATGCTTACGAATAATGTATCACTTTTTCTCTAAAGTAAGCGGCATACTCAACAAAGGGCTATCAAATTATTCAAAAGCGCTTGATGAATATTTGTGAAGAAAATTGTAATGTTTTTTATGTAAAATTGTTTTTTATGTAAAATTGTATTGAAATGCTTCGGTTAAAACCTCGAATTCATCCGACGTTGCATATAAATTTATTTTATACTCAACAATAGCCTATCGAATGATTCGAACGCGTTTCTTTTGTTATTTTTGTGAAGTAGGCAACGTCTTTAAAGAATTTTAAGTGCACTGTTGTGTGCATATTAATGTAGCGAAAGATTTAATAACATAAGTGCTTGACATTAAGTCATTAAATACCGTTTTATGTGTGGGCTGAGTGGTATTTTTTCATATTTCTTATATATGGAATAATAACCGAAGGGTCCTAATCAAAATGGTTATTGGCCTGAGGGATAGGGAAAAGTAATGCCCAAGCCTGAAGGGCGCGGGCATTACCTTTTCCTATCCCGAGGGCCAATCACCATTTTGATTAGGATCCTGAGGTTTTTGTTCCTTTTATTACATGGATTTCCGCACTTTTCAGAGTTTCTAGCGTGAACTATATTTGCGTAACGTATGGGTATCTTTACGTAACGTTGCGTAAAACGGCTATTTTCGAAACAATCTCCCTACCTTTTCGGATAGTGTTTTCGAAACTGGTCTGTCGGTTTGTGTAGATATAAGAGTACGTCCGAAGTCACTTGATGTTATTCAAAAGAGTCTTTGGACATATTCTTTCAGTTTGGTGGTTTCTTTTTCATATACACTTTCGATTTCCTCGCTCCTTTGGATGCATTATATTCACAATTTTCCATGTCGTTTTATCACTCCATACATTTGCTTCAAACTTGGCATTTCGTCGATTTTATCCCTTAATGCTTCATCAATATAAACCTAATTTTTCACATCATCATTTTGAATCTTATATTTCATCACAAATCCTAAGTTTAATTCCTTTAATGTTAAATATCAAGCTTATTTAAGTCCCTTTTTAAATGCTGTTCTTATTCCAGGCTGGGAACATGCTTATGCTTTTATTAGCGTTCGGCTTATTAACTTTATACGTTAAAATACAAGTAGTTGTATAAACTTATTAATTCTTTTTTCATAGACATGCGTGTATTCCTTGCACATTCTTTTCAGTAACTGCAGTAAACAAATTTGCATTACGTAGAATTTGAATTTTTACGTCACAATTGCAATACTAGGTCAAGTTCACGAGTACTCTTGAGTGGGCGTGTGCGTGTCCTACAATCTCTCTCAGTGGTCATAACGTACTAGTACATGTGCGGATAGAGTAGAGAATGACCCCGTATGCAACAGACTTCAAAGTGGCATCCGGGCAGCCGGGGTTCAATTCTTGACAGGGCGAATTTTATCTAATTGAAACGATTTAGCTATTTTATTTTTTAAACAAAAAAAATATAAAATGACTACGCACCCGGGCATTATCACAAAAGATAATGACCGGGTGATAATGTCCTGTAAAATGCTTCAACCATGTAATAAATGCACATATTATTTAAATGTCTTAATTAAAACCTCGTATTCGTAATTATCCCAGAAAAACTAATTTACATATGTTTTTTATATATTCCATTGAATGGTTCGGACTTAAGACCGATCATTTATTTGATATAGTCTAAGAAGAGCAACTCCTCAATTCATTGATGGTTTCAAATATTAAATTGTACTGTGCATATCTCAAGTAAGCTTAGTCTTAAAAGCTATTAAGTGCATTTTTGTTTCAAGATTAAGTGACAAAACGCTAAATAATATGAGTGCTTGACATAAATTCATTTTAAACTGTTTTGAGTGGCGTTTATTTATATTTCTTAAATGCAAATTTTATTGAAATACCTTGGTTAAGAACTCGTATTCATATTTATACATATATCGATACATATTGAATAAAGATCCAAATCATAGTTGCTTTACCCTTCGATAAACAAAACAATCAAATAAAAATAAACGAATTCCAGATTGTTAGGTGTGCGACACCATCTATAATAACCATAAGTGAAACCAACCAACGTGTTTTAATTGGTCCAACTTTTGTTACATTAAAACAATATTAACCTAAAAAGACCGAGTATTCATTTTGCTGTCGATTATACTACTATTTGATAAACAGTGACATACATCGTGATCTGATACCATTGGGCAAAGACATCTTTTATTTTCATTTTTTTTCATTGTGATATATCAAATGCTTTGTAAAATATTGATTATGTTGAAATGAATATATTCGGTTGAGTTTAAAGAGAAATAAAATTCCAATATTGTTAAAACAAAAATAACAATTATACAATTGTATTGCACTACTTTATTTACAAAATACAAGAAATAAATATATAAAACATGATATTCATTTTAAGAACCATTATGTACAACATATTTTTTTGCAATTAAACATGTTGTATGTGCTGAATATATCGCCAAAAGGTAAATCTATTTGATATGAAAGCAATGATCATGAGTCTTTATTATTCTTTCTCATCATGCTTGGTATTCACAGGCAATAAGCCTGTTTATACACTCAAAGGCTATTTGCACCTAGATAAAGGTTTAAAGTCGTTTGTGACCCATCAAGATCATTGAATATTTGAGCATTTGCATTTTCGTATTCCCATTCTAACGTCTATTTTCTGTGATTGGCTTGTTCCTGATTTTATCACCAGATTCGTGTTTATATTTGGTCATGTTTCCGTTTGTTAATTGGCCAATGCCATTATTGGTGTTTGGTCTTCGGTCTTTTTTCTGCACGGGTTTTGGTATTGTGGTCAAATATGTCGCTTTCAGATCCTTGACAAAACATTTCATCTGATATCATTTACGGACTTAAATGCAAACGGAATGGCAAATGTGCCTCTTCACTTTGATGTTCCATGTTGGTCTCCTACTTCGTATTTTGCTGTTATTTAGGTTATATTGTTATGGTTTTCTAATTCAATGTAGGGCGGTGCCTGAGTTGTAGCATTTATGTTTAACTGTGCGTCATCTCAGTCGGATTTAGATACAATATATGCGATATTTCTTTCCAATCAATAATAACTATCTTTGTCAGAATTGTCAATGACGCTTTCCATACCATTCTGTCCATCATCAGTAAATCCTTGAGGTACATTGGTTTCCTGGGTTAAATCAGGGTCGCTTCCCTGTTTGAACGAATAGTCACATCTGTAAGATTGAGTCTGCCCGCCCTTAAACGATGTAATACCAGGTCCTGCATTGACCATGTGAGCTGTTTGAGCATCAATGATATGTTACACTCCCGGGAGGTTCAAAACCTTCGTTGCAGATATCAATAGTCAGACATTCATCATTATCTGAAATGTCTGATGTAAGCAATTAGGCCTTAAATAATAATTGATGTTGACTTTGTGTTCATGACCTTACGTATTCTACTAACAGATGATATAAATATATCATATCCACTATATTAATAATAGGTGCAATACATGTTGATAAAAACCGTAACCTCAAGAATAATAATTTGAATAAAATCTTTTCATATCTAAAATATTTCAAAACAGCATCAGTACCTACCCGTCTAGCAAAATTTCCGAGAATCCTTAAGCACATTAATTTTGAACTCCATCAATTTTATTTATACATGAACCTAAATTGTTACAATGAGTAGTGCACTCATTGATATATGCAAACATATGTTTCATGAATCATAAAAACTTATTTCGTTGCATAAAATATCATGAAATATAATTTTAACTCATAGTGACAACTAGCAGGCTTTCATTACTATTGGAATTGTAATATCTATATTAGTTAACATACAAACAAGGTTTCTAAACTCTTTGTTATGTTTAATATCAGTGTTGTCATAGCAATTTCGTTGTTGTTACTTTTCTCACTAAATACGCCTTCAAACCCCCTTCAAACACTTAAATTCACCCTCTATGCTTATATATGAGGCTATATTTTGACAGGTGACGAGGTTCACAGGGCATTCATCCATCCACATACAATCGTTGCAGTTTTATGTTAGGTGACTTTAGTAGTTTCTCCTTGTTTCTGTTTAGCGACATTTGAATTGATACTTTACAAAATGAATTTAGGTATAACGCAAACGAACAGATGCAACTGTACGATGAATTATAATTTTCCGTGATTACCTAACCATTCGATTGAAATAAAAATTCACATTGTTATGAAATAAAAGTTATTAATTTAATTGAATATTGTGTCAGAGTTTTGCAATGGATTCTATAATGTATATAAACAAAATCGAATTAACAAATAAATCAAATTGTTCCTTTTGTTTTCTCAGTGAAAATATACTTAACGTCTAAATATATTTAAAATATTTACTTGGACACCAAAAACAAACATGAGAGCCAGATTATATATGAATATGCACTAAACATTTACACATAAATCACGTGTTTGTTTTATTTCACTAGGAATCTATAGCCGTATAGAATTTTGCGTATTTGTTAAGCAACGTGTGTTTTAACTGTGCCTGAAAATAAGATTACCACAAAAAAACAAATTATATATTCCCAACGTTTTGTCTTTATAATATATTTAATTTACATTATAAATATATTAAATGCTACATTATATCCTTATAACATTGTACTCTAATCACACATCTGTACAGGACAGGAGAAGATATATGGGAAAAGAGTCAATATGAATTGTCATCACAGATAAATGTTTTTTTTTTAAGTATACACAATGATACACCAAACATTTTAAAATCGGTTTTGCTTTTGAATTGAAGTTTTGGTCAATCGTTCTTATCGTGTATTATTGGTAAATTTGCATGAATAATTAAATCAATTTAACTATTGTGGTTTAACTAGTACAGATCATCGTTTCTCTGCTGCACATGTCTCGTCCTCAGTGATGAAGCGGACGTCTTTGACTGTTTCGGCACTTTGATCATCATACAATCAGTACAAACGAATTTTAAAAGTATGTTTTATTTCAAAATTGTGTTTAACAATATTTCATGTCACACACTTCTACAAACATTCGCTCAATTTAAAACTATTCTTACCATCACAAAAACCAATGAATTTTATTACTTATTAGCTGGTTATTGGATTTAATTCCTGTGTGATTTTCTATACTATATTCTTGGATTTACAAATGACAGTTTTAAGCAAACTAGTTGCACATATGTATTGAGCCAACTTCATTATACATGAGAACGTACTTTTGAGAGAAGGTTTTTGTTTGGTTTTATCTGATAGCATAAGAAAGTTCCTATCATCTTTATAAAGTAAATTATATTTTTTTAGTTTTCATAAAACTATAGATAAGACAGACATCTGTTGTCCATTTAAAATTAAGAAGTAACATTGCATTAACAGACAGAGTAAATATAAAACAATGCTTATTAAACGATGCATAAAAAAGCAATAAAATACATATTAATTTGGGATCTCATGAGTTAAACTATATTCATCCAAATCACTTTGTTGTTACACAAAGCAATTATTTCACAACTGCTTGTCGCGAAGCATGTTATGGTTGGGAGTGCATTATTGTTATTTTTATAGAGATATCTTTTTACTTTTTTCCTACATTTGTTTTAGTGCAATAATTCCCACTTTTTTATCATAACCAACATCAAGTTTATATTATAATATAAGTATGAAGTTAAATACAGTTTTTTAATGCAAACTATTTCCATTATGTCATTTTGTCATTCATTGCTATGCTAACATGCTATTTATTAAATTTCGCGACATAATTATTTACACAGTAAAACATTGCCTAAAGATGTAACAGCATAAATTGCAGACCAAAATCGTATTAAAGATCAATGAATTCATGTTTTTGTCAGATTTTGCAGTCGTAATTCATGAACCAAATATAATATCTGGGTATGTGTTGGCATTAAATCTATTTGTAAATATGTCCTAGCGCATTCTAATAGAAGTTATTATAGGGCCTGTATTATTAACATTTTTTAAATTGTCAACAAGTTAACGGGAGTTACCTGCAGATCTCATACTAAACTAGGCTTCGATACAACTATTCTGTTTAATCGTAGGCTCCGATACAACTATTCTGTTTCATCGTAAACTTGTTATCCATATTCATTTACATTAAAAGGTGTGATTATTAATATATCCTTATGTTATTACATTTTGATCATTAAAATAGCCGCAGTTTTACAGTGTCTTATACTGTAAAATATGTTCCTATACATTAATGAATACACCAAAAATGCTCGTCACGACTCATGAAAGCCTATAGTTTTTACTTTCCATTTCCTCGTTTATATTTACATATAAGACAACACTTTGTCAGGCGTTGATTATAAACGTAAAAGTATATGCCTGTACAATTAGACACATTGAAATACCATGGATCTAGTTAATATAATTATGCTATTGGTCTTTTTAGGACTTCATTTAATCAATATAACTGCAACAAATGGTAAGAATATAATGTTTATCATCTATAAAATCCGTCAAATTATCCAAAGATTTGCAATTTTATAAATTGACAAATATTTTAACATAACTTTTGGCACTTAAACTACTATATAACTAATCTTGTTAATGTGATAAAATTAAATCAAGTTTATTTAGTGTTAACTTGCTAATAATGTCTTTTTTTCCATCAAATACAGAATGGATAAGCTGGGCGGATAGCTTTTATATGTTTTCATCGGCGCAAGCTTCACATGATGGAGCCAGGAGTTATTGTCGTGGAAATTTTAGCGACCTTGTGAGCATAACAAGCAGTCAGGAGAATGCGTTTGTTGAATCTCGTATGGTAGAGTAAGTTATCAAAATCATGGTATTTGAAATCAGCCATGAATGAAACACTTAAGTAAAGGCGCATTTTCTTATCGACAGATGTTACCTGATTTGATTCACATTGTTATTGTTATTGATATTTCGTTTTAATTTATTGTATTTTATTGAAAACAAGATATCGTTTCATTCGCATTAAATTATTCGTGTAAGTGATTTTTTATTGATAATGTCGTGTCTTTATATCTAGCCCAGCGTACCATATAGGATTATACCGAGAGGTTTATACATCAACTTGGAGGTGGAGAGACGGCTCAATCGCGACGTATAGAAATTGGGCAGACTATAGTGATTGGTGGGATGAAAAATGTGTCATTGCTGTACAAAATTATGGATGGCTTGCATTAAGCTGTGTTGTGAATCACTATCCTTTCATATGTAAAAGAAAAAGTGAGTAATATAATGAACACATATAATTTGTATCATTGAATGATACAGTTTTATATGATTAGTATCGATGGTATTAACCATTGAGTAATATAATGAGCACAACAGGCTTATTTCATTGAATGATACAGTTTTGTGATTATTTATATGATTAATATCGATGTTATTAACCTTTTCTTGATAACACCCCTAACAAATGCGACTATGTCTTACCAAATGATGCGACTCTTAAGATTTATTTATTTATTTTTATTTATTATTGTTTTCTTGTTACGCGCTTTTTTTGGAATATAAAAGCGCTACAAAATGCAATGATATAAGGAATATAACAGCATAAAATATATGAATATTAAATACACATGTATAATACTGAAACGATTAACCCGATTATATGTAAAATTATACGATACAACAACTTTAAGTTAAATACAATAGACACTAAAATACTTGCTTATCACAGTTATAGATATTTCACAGATATGCTTGAGAGAATAAATATGTTTTTAAAACCTTTTTAAAAGCAATAATTGACTTTGAGTTCCTAATTTCAAGTGGAAGCTTATTCCAGAGCCGTGGGGCAGCAACACTAAAGCTGCGATAAC
>LQRL01012775.1:9014-22239 GCA_001703475.1 Hydroides elegans | reverse complement strand
TTCCGAAGCGCCAGAACGAATCCCATTAAATGCTACTGTGGACCTTATTCAAACGCTATGGGACTTGATTGGAAACAATGTTACTATTCGAAATAACTATAGGCGACCAGTGATGATAGAAATAGAAACATACAATAAAATTGTGAAAGGAATAGAATTACCACACAATGCAACATACAATGCAACGGTTTATAATACACAAAATATCATTATACGTCATACTCGAAACCAAAAGATATTACAAGCTCACGTTGTCGACGAACATATGAACGGAACTAAAATAATTGTTGAGCGAAGCAATTCATCTACATATCTTGACGAGCCAGACTGGAGAAATAGTATCACAAACTCCTACACCGTGTCTAAAAATCTAGATAATCGTGCAAGCACAATAGCGCAACAATATCTCTTTGATTTGAAACAACCTTCCGTTGTTCCTATTTTCACGAATGATGGGTTTAAAAAGCAGGTCATACCTGATTACATATATGACCCCTTATTAGAACACTATACCGCAAAACGAAGTGACACAAAACTATTGCGAGGCCTCGGTAAAAAGGACTTCTATAACCTCCCGCTCGACCAATTATTCAAAGCCAAAATGGCGCCGTTCGTTCGCGTCATGGTCGAGAACTGGTGCGATGTCGGCCTTGACCTAACGAGAATCTCGGAGTTTCGCGAGAGCGGAAACGGAAACACGGAACCGTCGCATTTGGCGAATCTAGCCAATCAGGTTTTCGCGTGTTTAATGGTGCTGAAATGTGACCATGGTACTGACACATGGCCGCTTGAAGTTGTTGGGTACGATGGGATACGCTCCAATGTGACGCTAAATGAACATGAGATGTTATTCTATGAATCGTCCAGTGTTATGGTTGGTCGACCGTATCCATTCAAAGGGCAGCTGTGTGTGACGGTGACTATGTATTACCGACCTGCTGAAGATTGGAAATGGTCGCTGTCGCAAGATCGGAAGCATTTCCTGTTTGGAACGGAAATTAAAGAATCAGCACATGTGCTGGCTACCATGAGGACACTGCGAAGGGCCGCTATGCGAGGCATGAGGGACGAGTTATAGTGTTTTGTTATTTAATGTTTTTATTGTTATTCATGTGATGAACCCCCAAAATTAATTGTTAAGCGCAACCAGAGATATAGTTTAAACAGAATATATTTCATATAAATAATTGTGAAAGAGGTCATATATAGTAATGATAAGTATTCTAAATATTTTCAAAATATTTTGTTTATAATATGTCGGTATGAAAATGGTAATGACAACTTTTTCTCTGTTACGATACAATTGGAATCTATCAATAAAGGTTATTCAATATTCATAATAATTGTTTTATTGTGTTAACACATTCAGGAATGACGATGAAAATTATTAAAAAGTATACAGATTTAATATTGGAAATATTTCTGGCGCCACAAATAAATCCGCGGCTAAAAATAATTTACTGAAAAAATAGATATGCTTTTTGTTAAGTTCTGTTCAATATCATATAGCATTCTTATTATTTTCTGTTTCAGAAATGAATTTAGAAACTGTTGAATCATGCTTTCTGTTGCTATTCATAATTTTCCAATATCGCATTTACGCGTGTTTTGCGGATGATAAATACTGAGCACAAAAAGAAAGCATACAGTGAAATGGATCCATAACCGATTTATGTTTGATATAAATTATGTTTTCCTTTTCAATTGCTTGTGTAGGTTAATGCATATCACTGCACCAAATTTCAAAAGAGTAAATTTATTTTTATCAAGAAAAGAAAGGAATTTAAGAAAAGCCAAGATATAACAGCACCAAATGCTACCAAATCTTATAGGCAAATGTGTAGGGCACAGACACTGCAATATGTATCTAATGGTTTGTTCGATGGATCACTTAGTTTTTTTAATAAACCTATAAGGGCCTGACCACATTGGAATATGTTTTTTCCCTAAAAAAGCTCTGTATCCTAATGTATTTCTTATGGCAAACCAAAACCCCAACTTGCTTTTTAGTAGGCAATGAGCGTTTGTGTAGTTTTTTTGTTTCCTATTAGAAACATAAATGAAGACAGGATTTGCTATTTAAGGCCAAAAGCAAGAAAAAGCTTCCAATGCGGCCAGAGTCAAAACCTTCATTACATAAAATAAGCGATTCTGAATCGCGGGTTGAGAGTTTCACTTGTAGGACTTAAGTAGGAAATCTCAATGAATAATATTGTCGCTACTTGCGCTTTCCCACAAAGAAAACAGTGGAATCGCAACCTAAGCATTTTTTGTAATCGGGGCTTTGGCTGAAAAAAAAGACAAAACATGTATGAAATATAGCGTTAATTATATTCAAAAAATACCATGATGACAGCAGCTTGACACAGCTTTTTTTTAATTCATGAATCTAATCAATACTGCCACAGGTCACTGACTACTTATAGCACTGCATTTTGCTTTACAACCTCACATTATACAAAATACAACGTTAAAAGCTTTACTATCAGTGGTTCTGTTTTTCTGCACCTTTACAGGTGTTCTATATAGGGCAAGTCTTGTGTTTATGGTTTTTGTGCCAAATATATGCATGAAATGTACCTTACTGTTTGGAAAAGTACTGTTTTGTGTAGATATAGAATAAGTACAAACTATATAAGGTTTCCTATTGGTATATATATAGACTTGTTTTAATTAAAATGGATATATTTCAAATATAATACTGATTTTAAAACTGACACCTCATCGAGAAAATACTGGAACAATAACTAAGGTGAGTTTCGATATATGTTAATATTAAGGTGCATCTAAATCGTAACGTTGTGTCTATGTTGCTTATGTTTTTACCGTTTGGTCAATGAATTCGTCAATGTACATTTTGCAACATCCGAAATGTTGCATGGATTATAAACGTTACGGAACATCATAAATTTCTTTGCAATATCATACGCACTTTAAATGGTTCTTGTTATGTGTTTCATCATGACGTCTAGAAAACGTTGTTTTTTAATTTGTATAACTTAACGTGACGAAGGCTGATGTTTGAGAAACAGGGGCGGCTCTACTCAACAACAAATGCTAAGCAAGCTTATTTATTGTACAAAAATGTATATTGGTGTCCCCCTTCACGTCTATATGGAATTAAAATTATCGGCGTACCCTGGTTCAAAAAACGGCGAAACGTTCATATTCAACTAAAAAATAAACTCCCCTACATTGAGTCTGGCCGGTTGCTTGACATTTCTTACACGATTTGCTCCAGGGAAAACATAATATAGCTACTATGGACAAAGCAACAACAAGCAACCCGGACCCAGCGCCCGCACCCGCCCAGTCTCAGTCAAGCAGTAGCGTCGGCTTCACCATCGACTATCTCAAGACCGTCCCCGGATGGCTCAAATGTGCTGAACTGGTATGTGTTTATGTATAGAATGTGGTTGCTTAAGAATTGGTTTTGAATGAAGCAAATGACATTTTTCTTTTAGGTAATGGACCCTATTTCAACGTCAGTAGTTGTTTGTTTATTAAGGAATATTGTTTATTCAATGTGAAAAAGAGTAAATTGATTAATTTAACTTTCTTCTCATTAAAACATTGTATATTATAGTTATCGACTAATTACGATCTGTTTAGCCACACACTACCAATAACACAAACTTATAATCAATATAGTGATCAATCTTATATCGATTCTATATATTGGATTGATGAGTACTCCCCTCATACAGGTGCTTGGTCTTATGACCTTCATCTGCGTGGTAGCGGGACCCGGCTACCCTGGAGCCGGATGGGTGTCATTCGTTGGCATCTCGGCCTTCCTCACCACCCTCGTACTACTACTTCTTCATTTATTCAACGTCGTCAATAGAATAGGAAATCGGCGTATACGACTACTTATACCCGTGAGTAAAATACTACACGCTCTTCATAAGAAAACATATATGCGTATATATATGACAAAATCAGGCTTACATTTTCGGACTAAATACACGATAAAATTAGTTTGTCATTTTTATTTAAAAATATGACTTTAAATGCTACAACGCCAATAAGTCATAGCGTTATAACTGCGCATATAAAAGGTGTACACTATTATAAGAGGGGTCGAAGGCGAGGCGTATTGATATCATTAAATACCATCTATGTGTAAATAGAACGATTTGTAAAGAATATAAATTTATTTGATTGATTGTCAAAAAAATATTATTTGCTATTCATTTCACGAACGTAAGCCTTTCTATTTCAATAGAAATACATGTATGTAAAACGAAACTATCAAATTTCATATGCAATGGAAATCATGTGTTTTGTCTCGTCGCATAACCACATTAAATTACGTCTTTATTTATCAAACACCAATATTTACCAAAAAAAACGTTTAAGTCACCAATATCTTCTTTACCTTTAGGTGTTGAATTTTAGTTTAGAATACATCTAAGCTAATATTAAATGTTTAATTACTCAATATACTTTAGTGAAACTACTTGTCATAAAACCGAAATAAGGAACCACCCACTAATCAAATATATATTCACTACTTTTCACTTTTATTTCAGGAGTTCATATACACGGGTATCTTTGCCGTTCTCTTCATTATCGCAGCCATCGTGGCCGCAGCCAACGCCGCCGGAAATGCAGCAGCGGGTGCGGCAACGGTGAGTGGTTTCCATAGATACCATGGTTACCTTGGACACATTACTTTGATACAATGCTTCAATTACAACAATTTAGACATGAAGAAGCGTCCTTTTTAATATTTATTTACTCGTATTGGTAACTGTAAATCAAATTTTTCTTTAAAAGAACAATTTCAATTGCTATATATAATTTGTTTCAAGTGTTATTGCAACGTTATAACGTGGCGTTCAAAGGTTGATCAGATGCGTTCGCTAAAATATATCGATGCTTCAAATATTATCATGCATACATGAACCAAGGAAGTACAATGTATCTGTGTATTCATGTCATTACCTTGTTCTAAACACATATTATTCTTTCCAGTTCTTCGCCTTCCTCGCAACCGCTGTCTACGCCGTGGATACATTCTTCCAATATCGCTGGTGGCGCGCCGAGCGGGAACAAGAGGAACAGACGGCCCACCAAACGACCGGTGCCACAACCACACAACAAGTGCCCTCAGAGCCACCGCCCAAATATGAACCATAGTGTTTTAAAACCATGTTTAAGAGTCACAAACTGAAAGGGGGTTTACAATATTTGTGTATGTTTTGTATATTGTATTGATATATAGTTATATTTATTTTGCTTGAGTTGTTGAATCATTGAATGAAAAATTGTTTTGTGTTTGAATCATATAATAAATTCAAATGATGTCCATCGAACGTTTGCAGTTGAACAGATATCGTTCTATATTTTAAAAAATCTTTGTTAAATAAAAATAAAATGAAATAAAAGGGCTGTTCAAACTTCTTATTTGAATTAATATTATTAGAGTATCATATGACACTTTTCGGCCTACAGTTACAAATATGTAATGTTAACAAGTGCACGTTTTTTTTAAATTTAAACATCGTGTATCAAGTATATTTTTCGATAAGTTATACACATAACGTGCTGCTATATAAGGCTAAAATGAGGAATAACTCAAATTCACGATATCAAGAGTCTATATGAGTTATATCATACATTCAGAATCTCAATAATATCTAAATAACCTTAATTATTTGTATTGCTGGCTTGATTAATATTATCTTCCTTACTACACAGTGACATCTTAAAGATAAAACTTATGGTTATAGAATATCAAAAGTGCAACTTAACCATGTGGATAGAATGTTTTGTTTAAGAAATACAATTAAACGTAAAAATCCTTTTCTGTATGTTTGATGGACCGTCCACTAACTTAGCTTAACATAGGTAAAATAAATGTACAGAATGAAAAGAATAATATACAATGACAACAGTAATAACAACGACCTTCTTATTTACACGACGCAACGATCTTATACACTTTTTGTGAATTGCAACCTAGAGATTTATTATGAATTAATAAAATATTTATCACGGATTTTACTTTTTACTCTGATATGATGAGCTACAGATGAATACATTGTCATTGAGTTGAATGATGGTTGGTGTTGCTATGGATGATGCATTCGTTGTCATGGAGTTGTATGACGTCACAGGAAGAGGAGCCCTTGGCGGCACGGGTGGTAAGGGTGAGTCCGCCGGTGATGGCACGAAGTAATCGAGTTCATCAAAAGAAGAATCCGATGATAGCTACAATAAATTGTATGATACGTATAATGGTTGAAATGATGAAAAAGCAAAATATACATATGTATACAGTCATGCATTAAAACAATTATTTCGTTGGGTCTATAATTTAAATTCAGCTTCCTTGTGGTCGCTAAACTATGAGAAATATAAGATGTATGATCAATCAATAACAAAACATTTGTGTCCATATTCTAGAAAACATATAGATAGTAAATATTGCTCATTAATGACACACCTCAATTTAACAAATAATAATAAAACGAACATGAATATCATGTATTATATGCATACCTGATTGCTAGAACTTATGTCCACCGACTGTTCAGGTGGATAACCGGTTTCTTTCCATACCACACGGTCGACATTGGCATCATTTATCGATCGGGCTGCTTCGAACGGTTTACTCTGTTCGACCTTGATAACATTTTGATTTATGTCAAGGTCCTCAGCTTTCGGTGTCGCGTCAGTAACTGTGATTCTAATGGCATTTCCGGTACCTTCAAACATAATTACTCGTGCATGTATATTGTATTCCCAAATGCTAGTTCTTGATTACTCAATGTTGCTGTCACAAACCAATCTTTTCCGTCGAGCGAGGTTCGCTTGAAAAATCATAACTATCGCTCAAACCGCAATAGAGTCTAGTTAATGCAGTTTAAAGATTGTCATTAAATGAATATACATATCCCTTACCTACAAATGTACTACAGCATGGTTGGTCTCTCGACGTCGTCATGGAAACTGGAGGCTGGAGCACGCCATCTGCAAGACTAAGCTGACTGCAGGATCGAAGACGCACACTCTCGTACACGCTCAACATCCGGTTAAAGTTCTCATCACGCTCCTTCTGCAAAGGAGTATAGTGTTTTCATTTTATTAGGGTACGATTCCATGACGTTAAAGGCAAGCAGGAAGCAACGACATCAAGCGTTTTTTTTTGTCTCTCATTAAAGTCACAAAAATGCAAAATTACCAAAAAACTCTGCTTAAACTTCATGAAAACGGACCGCATTCTTAATTATTGCTTATCACAATAGAATATGGAGAAATTTGAGGAGAAATTTGATATGAAACATATCATTTGCATCAATCATGAGTCTATGAAAGCGGCCATGCGTGTCAAAATGTTTAGGTCCGATATACCAATTATCTTTCGACTTACCTTGAAGATTCGTTGAGCCCGTAATCTGCGACCGGTTGTGAATCTCCTGCGAGAGATGAAACATGATATCAATAGTTTATGATAGGGTTATATACTATCAAAATATAAAATCGCTTTAACATCTCAAAGTTTGAGCACAAAACAAATTGATTATGTTTAAAACTTTGACAATTTTCGTATAACTATTCCAAATATTACAATAAGACACCATCGCTTTTTAATAGATGAGCCCCGACCCTTGTAGTAGTCACCTTTAGATAAGCTGTTCATAACCATTAAATTACCTTTTACAGACTTGTGCACGCTTATCCTTAATTTGACGTTGGAAAGCTATGACCGTGTTTATGATCAACTCACCAAAGCAGAAGACATAAGGAAGCCAGAAGAGCTGATCCTACAACTGTACCCAGCACATGTAAAATAGGCGAAGTGTACCAGACATATCCATTCTCATCTAGAGCATCTGATGCCGTCTCTACAACAAAGCCAGAATTATCTATCGAGCTAGAGATGAGTTTAGAAAATCGGGCTATCTAAACGTATGGAATGATTTGAAAACCGGAAGTGGTGTCCATCTGCAAAAACGCCCACATTTCGACAAGCTATAAAATTCTATCAAAACGGAATCTAAAGGTTATGTTTGTTTTTATTCTTTATTGCATCATTAACATTGATATATCGTTTGGATAAAATATATTAAAAATACAGCTTTTAATAAAGAGACGATTTCGCAAAGGTAACAAGAATCTTCCCTCATAGGTGAACTATAATTTTGGACACTTCTATTTAACTTACCATTACTCGACCACGCATATCCATCCGTAACCAGGGTCATCGGATCTTCGTTCTGATATCTATAGTGTTTATCCATCTCAATATTTTATTAACATTTATCCCACGATTCAAATGGGTTTAGTTTAAAAGCTCTGATTATCCCTTAATAATATTATTACATTTTATATATTGTTATACTTTGTTTAGTTAATTAATAGAATGTGTAGACAACATTGATGAATATTCTTTGGTCGATATATTGATGACATAGATTCTATAGTAAAATTGTATCCTAACAAACAGAGAATATTGTTTATATTGATACAATACCAACACATTGTCAAAATCAGTCTTCACTAGACTCTGTATCAAATCATAACACTCTTGTTCAGAAGATAGAAGTCTGTACTAAATTATTGACCAGCCAAACTCATATCTGGTTCAAGAAAAGAGTCTTATCACGCGGTTATAATTTTAACTTATTTAAGTTATGATACATTGCATTGGACCGTATGATGTCATGCTCAACTTTTTGTAGATTTGCATTCAAATTTGGAACAGGATGATGATTAAATTTTACAATGACAATTATAAGAATATTTGCTTATTTTATCTTAACTAGCGCGTTATCTAGAAGCTAGTTCATCTTAATGTGAACAATCGTAGACTTCTACCAAATATACATATTTTCGTTAGACTTGTATATGAATGATTCATATTGGTTATTTGAATGGCAATCGAAGATGGTTTTAGAATTCTACCATTTAATTTACGTTTAGATTTTAATGCATAAAGCGCGTTGGCAAATAATCTCTTGGCTGCAACACTGGGCGTCTGATCCACTGCACATTCTCATTGACAAGTTCCGTTCTGCACGTCCTCAGCATACAAACCGTGAACAAACGCAGGAATAATTTGACGTATTCTCTACCAACGCAGACCCTTGGACCGGCCCCAAAGGGTATATAACTATAATCAGTCGTGTGCTGATCTGTATTGAGCCAGCGTTCTGGTTTGAATAGGTTCGGCTCGTCGAAGTCAGCCTGCTGTTGCGTGTTTCGAATGTCGGCGATTAGCGTCCAGCCTTCGGGTATGGTATACTCCTTTAATGACCAAGATAAGCATTTTCACAATCAAATAAACAGAATATTTACGAAAAGCTTTCTACTACGAGCTTGAAATGACATAATGTTATTGAATACGCAATGTCTTTTGAAATCGTAAAAAAAAAACGTTTCATACACTGTGAGTTAGATGTTATGTACCAACGTTGATATTGAATTATATCCTTTTTTTCTCATCTTCTTATAATGAAAGTAAGGACTATATCATTCAGTAATATATGTATAATATCGATAAAAACATCTTACCCCGAGTTTGAAACATGACTTGGCACTTCGAAATACACCACCGATGGGTGGATACATCCTGAAGACTTCCTTTATCACACCACTCAAATAACTCATTTTGGCTATGCGCTCAAACGTAATAACATGATGTTCATCCATAAATCCATTAAGCCGCATTTCCTCCATCAGTTTAGATCTAACATCTTTGTCACGTGATAGAACAGCAACCAGTGACGTAGCTGCACTGCTAAGGCCTTCATGGCCTGCGAAAAGTAGTTCCAAAACAGATTCCTTAATTTGTTGCGTAGAAATATCAGCATAATAGTCACGTTTGTGTTTCATCATCATTCCCAACATGGTATTAGGATCCAGATTACATATATTGATGGCTTCATGGATATACTTGTGGAGTTCGTCTTTAGCTTTTAAAGCCTTTTTGCAGTGAAATAGAAGACAATGAAAATGTCATTTAGCGCCTCGGGCAACATATATGAAATAGTAAAATGTGTTTTATATATTATCATAAATGCAAAGTAATTTACTGCGCTTCTTTGATGAACGTAATGTTATGTTTTCGAAAAATATATACCTTGTAGTAAGGAAGACCTGGTATGTTTAAAGGAAGGGTGAAGAATCCGCCAATAAAGATCTGGAACTGGCTAGATATGCATCTAGCTTTGTCGGGAGATAATGGCGAGCCAATAAATACCTTAAACCACCATTCAGAATAAAATTAAGTTAAATGCATTTGTAAAAAATAAAGTTCTTCAATACAGAATTTTGAAATATGAAATAAAAATGGAAATGAAATAGTCGAGCACCATTTTAATCAACTGCTTGATATGACGCACGGTAACAATTCTTTTTTTTATTTGCAAAATCAAGTAGTTGTCTTTAACATTTAAAGGACATTGACTTAACCTAATCAAATATGGTATCCATACCTGCCAAGCGATTTCCAATGTCATGGCCTGGACTCGTTTAGCAACCAACACACTCTCTTCATCGCACCAATCAGCCAACGTCCGTTCCATTATGCTACACATCGGTTCAATATAACTCTCCAGACAGTCCTTCTTAAACGCTATGGCAACTTGTTTGCGCGCATTTTTGTGAGCCTTTCCGGTAGAATTTGATATTGCAGATGTCCCTAATAAATTGATGAGAGTCTTAACACTCTTTGCCTCGACGTTTGGGTTGTCTCCACCGATAATATGCTTGACGTTTTCACTTCCGACTACGCGAACAGTCGGATTACCAATGATGTGCGTTTTGAAAATGTGTCCATGTTTCTGTAGGCGTGATGAATAGAACCCTTCAAACTGAAAAAAAAATATAACTTATAATCGGTAAATCGATCGACTAAATATATCATCTATTGGTTTAGTTGATATGGTTACGCGTTTTAACATTTACTAGTTTTCTCTAAAAAATGTATGAATGATCTATTAAACTATTGATACATGACGGATAGTTCAGATGCATATTTATTTTGATAATAAATGTCTAAAGTGTAAAATAATAAAATTGTTTAAATTGAAAAACATATTCTGAAATATTTACATATTAGAATATAAATCAATAAGATATTTACATTAGCCAGCAGCTGCAGACTTTCGCCGACACCATAGTAACCCATACTTCCGGGCGGCAGTTGACCCTTAGCAACGGTCCACTTCCGGTTCCATAATAGTTGAAGAACATACAAGATGGTGACGACGGCAAGGAGCACCTGAAGCCAAATTCGCATAGCTGTTGTCTCGGTGCCACTGTCTTCCTGTGATGGTGCCATTTTTTTGTGTTTTTGTGTTTTTGATTTAATAAAATAAAATTGTCCTGAAAATTCCGTCTAATGCCTCATGATAATTAAATGTTTATTTATAATTTTTAAACTTTTATAAATTATCCTATAGATATTGTCGATTGTAATGTTTTAGTGGTTAAATGTTCCATAAATATTATTGCGCGTAACATTATGTAGTAAGCAAATTATTACCCTCAGGACTGAAGATATTCTTAACACTTAAGAACCGATTGGTAAAAACATACATCTGCAGACCAAAGAAATTGGTCCATTTAATATATAGTATTGATGCATTTTATTTTCTGCATTAAATTGCATGAATGTGATCGATGCTAAAGCAATAAAATTAGGCCTATATTATAATCATAAGCACAGTCTAAATTAGTTATTGATACATGATGTGAGTATGATGTGGATAAAAAGTATTTTACTTACCGTAGATTTGTGCAAAACATGCAATCGGGTTCAACATATCATTGAACGATGCAAAGGGTTAAGTTTATCAAAGGCACAATGCATAAAAGATGTTATGTTATGTGATGTTTCTTAAGTTTAAGTTCATGGCCAAACCCGGCCACTGTACGATGTTATGCTGTGATTCCATTTAGATATCTAAAACTAAGAATCAACATTTGATAAACCCTGACGTAAGGGTATGGTTACATCCAGTCATAATCATTTTGTCGAAGCTCAATTTATGCGATGTTATATATTTCTTTTTGAAAATCCGCAATGTAACGTCACCGACGTGACTAACGGACTGAAGTTGATATTTTCATTTCCCGTTTAGTCATCAATTCTTTAGTAACGTGGATCTTTACATGCTATATCCTCTCATCATACAGAACGATATAGAGTCTCGAGCAGACTACTTTTTCATATGTCTGAGAAAAATACATGTCACCATACAAGGCTCCGTTACATTTTTGAGTGGTCGCAATAAAACAATATTGATTGATGGCACCATGGATCATAATAATAATGTAAGGTGAACCTTAGAATCTAAATTTCAAAACCAGAGTTTGAACATTTTAATAGACTCTAGCTTTTTGTTGTATATATTAAGCATCAATGGATGAATTTCATTGATATATCGTTTGGCATCCGTGTCATCCATTGCCATTCATTGTCCGTGTCGCTTCTCATAATGTATATTACTCTGAATGTAATATTACGCAACCTTTACATTTTATAGACCACATTGTATCCCGTCGTTGCTGTGTTATAAAGAAACTAAATTTTCTGTTAATGAAAAAAAGATTGAGAGTCAAATAACTTCTTGGTTGCAGAGTAGAGTCTTGTACAATAGGTGAATTAAGAAATGCCCTACAGGGTCAGAAATAATATATTACATATAATATGAATTTGATGAATTTTCAAAGTTTTTTTCAAGGTATAAGTATTTTGTCTATTCACGGTTTTTAAAGTAGATCTCGACAACGTTGGTAGAGAAAAACATTTTTTCTCGACATTGTGATTTCATAAACACATTTTGCTACATGGGGTGTTTTGTGCTGTGTATATTTTATTCATTGAGACATAGTAACCGAAGACAACAGTCATTCGTATGATAGACTTCTATACATATCAAGTTCCTCGACCTGCTCAATAGTACGCTTAACCTCATTGATCCTTGCCCCACAAATGTGATTTCGTCTGATGGAAAGACTATGGAAAAGGATATTCTCAGAACAGACATACGAGTTAAGGGACACTATGAAAAACCCATATGTAGAATCCCTGCGGCCCAAAGCATCTCTCTATCCGAGGAGTCGCCTACGAACCACTAAAAACTCATTATCTAAAGCGCTTTACATTGCGACCAGTTGTGAAAACTTGGCCCTTTTTCCTTAAAGGAGCAGGATGTCATGAATTTACCAGATTTTAGCTTTTGTACAAGGGTGGCAAAAAAAACAT
>LQRL01012745.1:0-11740 GCA_001703475.1 Hydroides elegans | reverse complement strand
GAACAGAGAGATTGAATTGATCATAAGGTATAAACACATGTATATAGTACTGCCAATCGAACATATTGAATCGCGTGTTTTTGTGTTCGATGCTGCGACCACCCTTGCCTTTCAACTTCATCTTGTCTTCCGCTGTCAGTTCGAGACCTGTCAAGATTCATTAATGTGTCAATATGCTATGTACAATATAATTATATTTGATACAAATTATTCGAGACCATTTGAGATAAAAGAGAGGTATATATCATATGACTAAAAGGCTAACATTGGGAAAGGGCATCAAAACAATTTTATTTTTCAAAGCCTTATCGATAATTTATAAACATAAATAGATTGCAACTCTTCATGAATAGTATTTTAATTTACTAATGATCATTTTACAAGAAACACAAATTCAGAACTAAGGTATTTTTATAACACCCATACACATGCAATAACAATTGAGTACGTATTCATTAAAACGAAGAAACATATCTTCGGAATTGAAATAAGAGAACTTCCTTGCAATTAAAATTGAAGAAAAGGAAGAACATACATGTGTACTTATCAATGTAATTATAACATTTAACAAAAATACTCACCATCGGGATTGTACATGAGTGCGTTCTTTGGCTTATACTTCCACGTGTCCACCCTTCCAGTATTGGCCGCTATGGCCTGTCGCTCGATACCCGGAAGTGTCATCCTCGCACTCTCTTCCACTTCCTGTTTGTGTTCGGCCTCAAATAACCACGCATGCTTGACGCGATGCTTCTTTTCCGCTTCCTCCATGATATCAACGAACGACTCATTGTCCTCGCTCGTGTTTTTAGAGAGGAATTTATCTAAAGTCAATTCGGCGTCGTCCTTTTTGATTTTGACGGGAGCTGGTTCGGGGTTATGTGTGGGTCGTTTCGAGCGATTGCCGCCCGAAGTGGCATTAGGTGTTGAATCATTGTCAAAGCTTGGGAAATCTAACTCTTCGAATTCAGATGCATCATCTTTAGGTTGTTGCGCTGGTTCTTTATCCACTTGCTTGTGCATTTGAGGCGGTTTATCGATCGGAGTCTCAAACACGGACGGTGTTGGAAGTATACTTCCCGGTCGACCAGTACCGGGCGTGCGTTTCATATATTTCATGTGTAAAGCACGGAGTTTTTCAGTGTCGTTCGATTGCAATGCATCCATGTATTCCTGCTTCTCTTTCAGAGCAGGAAGATCTGGGAAAAAATCGCGCACGATAATTTTCTCTAAACTTTCGGTATATTTGTCTTCATCCAGTACCTTTTTGTTTCTTGGTTTTGTATGTACAAGTGGCATATCATGTTCTACCAAAGCCAGGCATTTGCCAACCTCTTTCTTCACTTCTGTTTCCATGATTTTTTTCTGTCCGTTAAATATTGACGTAGCAAACTTTGTGTTGTAGGATAATATTGTGGCAGTATTTCATTATTCCATTTCAGTGGTCTTGACTTTCATTTCTAAAAAGAAGCAAAAATAGCAATAAAACAAGATTAATCAAAGGCATTTTGTCAATGTAACTGAAATGTTACGTAATTAACATTAATGGTACTAATCCAATCAAACATCAGACGCATTACAACAATTTTTTGATGGACAATGTAATCCTGGCTAAAGTGGTAATTTTTGTCGATACATCATACAAGCGAAGATTAACGCCCAATCATCAAAATGTGGATAAACTAAAATCCTGTTGTTGTTTTTGTAAAACCACATTTTAACTCTTTCGACCAAAATACTTTTTTACATTAACCAAACATTTGTAAAATATTAAAATCACACCATGGCCGTTTAAGGCTTTTAACGAGAAGGGTCTTAAACACGAGATTCAACATACGTTCGAGCAGACTCAGTAGTACTATCGATATTTGTGATCAATGTTTTGTTTCAAAGTTCAATGAGGTATTTAAGGATTATGAGAAGGCACCAGTCGCCCCTGAATTCAGACAGGTGCTATTTAACTATTCGATTTTCACATGGTTTCGCCTATTAAGACTACCAGGGGTGGTCACAATATGAAGTGGTCATAATATGAGCTCAGGCTTTAAATTGTCAAATTTCTTCATTGTAGTGCTAAAAATGTTGTTTCAAAAATACAACATTTAATGATTTATATAGGCTTTGATCATGTGTGTTCACAAAAGCAGTCTCAACATTTAATGATTTATATAGGCTTTGATCATGTGTGTTCACAAAAGCACGTTAAATTATATACTTTTAAAATTCGGGATAAGTTGTCTCAAGTCGAATGAAGAAAAAAATCGAATTTGTTAAAAACATCATTTGACAACTTTTTATGATATCTAATGAATTTAAAATAGTTTTGTTAGTATAAACCTACATTATCTATCAGTTTGAGTTTATATGTAAATATTAATAAGACATTTTAAGACATTTTGAAAATTTCGCTCATATTGTGACCACTTCGTGTTTCGAAATCTGATATCGATTTTTCCAAATAAATCAAAGTACTTTCGATCATACATTTAATCTGCTGTTTACAAACATATATATTCATTTCTTCTTTAAAGCGAACAACCTTAGAAGCAACAACACATTCATTGTCGCTTGTAAAATAAGAATATATAACTTTCTTGCGCCATAACGGCGAGTTCGTGGCGCAGTTGGTTAAGACGCCCGGCCAGTAATCAGGAGGTCCCTGGTTCAAACCCCGCTGGAGGCACTATTGATTGACTGGTTGAGTCATAACGTACTCCTCGCCTAGGGGTATAATGTCCTTCACAAGGGACGTTAAGCTGGAGGTGCCGTGTACGGGTCCTGTCCCTGGCACGTTAAAGACCCTTCACTGTCTTATCGGAAAGAGCAGGGGAAACCCGGACAGTAGAAGACTCTGGACCTTCTTCGGTCCCGACCCGATAATGCCCAAATGGGATTCTGGGTTGTATATAAACAGAAACAGAAACAGAATATTGTGACCACTGGTGTACGAGTCGTGTTGTCTTACCGTTTCCGGTAAAGAAAATTATGACCCTATTAAAAATTGTTTAAATTCTTTGATCACGTCTTTATGCATATTCGTCGATAAGGTTAGTTCAAATTAAGTTTTAAAAACATTTTGAGCTGTGGTATGATTATCAATTCCCTTTACCCGTAAGCTTGTCGCAAAATTAACATTTTCAACCGATCCCAAAATCGACGCCCTATAAAAATACGCATAAAATCAATTAACTCAATAGGTTGTGTAAGAACCAAATATTTATATTAAAATAAAACAATAAAACAAATCTGTTAAATATACCTTTAAACGTCAAAAACACTTGAGAAACGTCTCTTTTGCGATTTGTATCAGCCTTAAAATTGTTTACCCGTTCTGTTTAGACAATCACTGGTGTTCACTCTGTCTATTGGGCAATAGCCGTTACTTTAACATATGCAATCTTTTCGTTTACAACAATCTGTATGATGTACATTGTACATGTTGATGTACATTTTGTAAATTGTATACCAATGAGTCCTTTATAGAAATGATTATTGGATATAAATAAAACATGCATGCATGTATTGCAATCGCTTCACTTTTAAGGGACAACAATATCCGTCGTGTACATCCCTTTTCTATAATTTAAATACTTCATAACATTTTAAAATGTATATGAGTGCATTGCCCATACATTTTTCTTGCTGCAATGGGAGTTTAGAATCGTGATAATATAAATGTTTCACAGGAATGTGTCAAGTTTCAAAAACGGGTCAAAACGACACATGTTAGCAATGTGATCGGTTGAAAGCATGAAGGTATGGATATCATCACAAATATAATATGGTATGGATACTACCCGGTGCGCGGACAAAAGCCCCGAATGAGAGAAGCCCCGCAATTTTCTCAGCTAGGACAGAATCCCCAAGATACTTTTTAACATATTATTTTTTTACACTTTATCAGATATATCGATCATATTTTTCTAATCAAACAACAGCTAAATTACCGATGTCTCACATTTTGTATTATCACTCAATAAAGCGCTATCGATCGGATAAGCCGATTTGTTTGTGTATACATTGTGATTGGTCATTCAAGTTGCAATCAAGATTGCCATCGTTACGCTAATTGCACTCAATGATGCCCATTACGCAGTTCCATAGTTTTAAATCTTGGGGCTTCTGTCCTAGCTGTCAAAATCGTGGGGTTTTTGTCCTTCGGGGCTTTTGTCCTAGAACCGGATATTACCACAAAGATAATAATATCGCAAACTCTCCTTTATAGATTTTAGAGGTATGTCAAGAACTCAAATATGTTCACCGGGGTTTACCAGGTTCGCTAGGTTCACCAAACACTTTTATAGAATATATATGAAAGCGTGGCGCATGTTTGGTGTATCACCAATGAATGGTAGCACTATACCAGTTCGCTACGTTCGCTAGGTTCACCAGTAAATGGTAGCACGATGCCCGTTCACTACGTTCTCTAGGTTCACCAGTGAATGGTAGCACAATACCCGTTCACTACGTTCGCTAGGTTCACAAGTGAATGGTAGTACAATACCCGTTCACTAAGTTCGCTAGGTTCACCAGTGAATGGTAGCACAATACCCGTTCACTACGTTCGCTAGGTTTACCAGTGAATGGTAGTACAATAGCGGCTTATTAAACAAAATGTATTTCTATCGTAAATTTATTACTAAAGGCCTAGTCCTTATTTCCACACAAGAATGATAAAATCATTTTCCAATTATAGAAGATATGAAATATCTAGGAAATGATTATTCGAAACTCCATCTGCTTACATATGGGGTGTATATGGGTTAGATATAATTTTAAAGAAATAAAGCATTTTCTATTGTCTTTTTAAAATCCATTTTCATTTTTCTTGTCTTCCCTCCTATTTTCCTTCATGTTCCTTTTGCTTTACTTCTTATCGTGGTACAACTTGATCAACTATTAAAACATTCAATCTAAATGTGTATTAAAAAAAATGGCAAAAACACCATCTGTACACCTTGTTGATAGGTGCTTTGATTTATATCCTTTTATTACTATTGCCTAATATATAAATTGTCTTGCTTCTTCTCTTCATTCATTTTTTATCATCTTCTTACAAGTTTTTTCTTCTTCTTCATCTTTTTCTTCGCGTCATTTATAATTTCTCAATTTTCAAAATGAATCTTAACTTGTTTAATATTGATAAGTAATCACATATTTTTTTTTAGAAAACACCCGTATATCACTGTAAATATTCAAATTATTTATGGCGTCGCGAATGCCAAACGCTGTGACGTAAGTAGAACATGGCATTTAGCTAGGAAACGTAATGTGACGCAATAATTATGTTTGCCATTTTTTCGCTTCATGCTTTATGTGAACCTAGCGAACGTAGGTTCATTGATGAACGTAGCGAACGTAGCGAACCATACATTTGACCTGGTTCACTGGTGAACCTAGCGAACCTAGTTACGCCAGTGAACATTATCTAGTCCTGGACATGAATGAGATTTTAATAACATTATTTCGATTTGAAAACAATCACTCTTTGCAGTAAATGGATTGAGATGTGTCCCGCGTAGAACCACTATCAAGCGTTCTCATGTGATTTGCTACGCAATTAATCAAACGTATTAAATATGCAGAGCTAGCACTGATGAGTGACAGCACTCTTTTGATGTTGAGCTGTTTACTTAGCAACTGTGGCTCATGATAAATAGTATTTTCACAGTATCGAATCCCTAAATGAGAATTTAGAAAAATGAAGGTGCCGACCGCTATAAAATCATAAATTAAAATTGAAAATTCAATATAAACTATATCATTAATATTTATACAAACAATTATATAGCTGATCGGTTGTTATGATTTTTTAACAAATTCGGCGAATACTTTCAACTTATATTAGTCATATGAAAATATATACTTTGCTGCATAAAACTTGCTAACATATATATGAATTGCAAAGGATCCACAACATTGCACTGTGAGAATAACATTACCCCCACTGAACCCGGCAAATCCGAATCAAAATCAAAATCGAAATCAAAAGACATAAACAAAGTAAGCAAAGGAATTAAACACAAAATGTATTTTTTCCAAAGCTTATCGACTTTAAACAAATGTGTGCCCACTTCAAATATTTGTTTTCAGATGTCAATATTTTATCTAAATTCAAACCGTCTTATCCAAGTTTAGCCTGCCAACAAATTTGAATCAGCTTCAGATAGATATATACATAAATAGATTGCATCTCTTCATGAATAGTGTTTTGATTTACTAACGATCATTTTGTAAGAAACACAAACTCAGAACTAATGTATTCATATAATAAACATATACATGCTACAACATTTGAATGTGCATGTATTAAAAGACTGCTGCAACGAAGAAGCAAAAGCTATGGTTCATTAACTTTGTAAAATCAACAATACCGGGAACTCAACCAAAACAAAGAGTAAACAACAAAGGCACTGATGGATAACTGGGAATGGCCAGTGATTGGGCGCTGCAGACAGACCTGCGGAAACAGCTTAGATTTCCCGAAGAAATTGTAAAGACTAATTACATGCCAATATTGTCATATTCTCAAGCATCAGCCGAATATGCATCATGACAAAGTTGGAAGAAGCATATGAGAGGAAAATGCTCAAGTATAACGACCTAGTTGAACACTGTTGAAAACATGGTGTACCATGTTTTCCTATCAAAGAAGGATGCCGCAGATACCCGGGAAACTTATCGTGGAGAGCATTGAAGATGCTCGGAATAGTAGGCAAAGATACACACACTGCGTCTATGTGGATCTTGCGACGGCGGAGCGAATGTTCAAACGGCTAAAGTTCGCCCGGGTTAGAGTCAACATCAAACCTCAATGCTGGCGCCTGGAACTGAGATGAAGATCATTCGCCACAGTCTGGTGCCCACCACGAATCAAGGGAATGGCCGGAACGGAGGTGAAGACTACCCCCACAGTCTCGTGCCTACAACGAATCAGACGGGTTGCCGGAATAGAGGTGAAAACCACCCCCAGAGTCTGGTCCCCACAACAAATCATGACAAAACGAGACTCGTCGAAGGTATGGATGGAAGCGTGATACCCCTTTGGAGAATATAACTACGTTCAGGGGAAAACACGACGTGCTTAGCAATTTCTACTCGTGCACCATTTGCGTGGTCGAGCGGACCTTTGTATCAAGCGAGCATGCATACCAATTCATGAAGGCGATGAGTCATGGGAAAGTGAATGTGGCAAAAGACATAATCCAAACAAGAAAAGCATGTGAAGCCAAAAGACTAGGAAGACTGAGTCATTACCGAAACTCATTACCAAAAGATACCGAGGTCATGAAAAAAATAATACGCATGAAATATGAATGCGTTCCTGGATAAAGAAGTGAATTGATGAAGGCCAAATTAACAAAAGCGGAGGAAATTGCAATTCGTCAATATCTTTATCTTGTAGAGTTAATTTCAGATTTGATAAAATTATTTATTAACAAACCGTTTTGTAAAATAGCTTTACAAAATAACGATTACTTTTACAATGGATATTCGTTTGGGAAATACGAAAGAAAAAACTCATTGCAACAATCTTCCATTGAAAGGGCAACCAACACGTTCAGATCTAAATAACAACAATATCTTACAAATAGCATATAAATTATCAGCATTCAACACGAATAAATGTTGCAACGTTCATTGTGCGGAATATCTGTTTTGGTTTGTCTTCTATCAACACTATTTAGATATATGTTTTTGCAACCTATCTCTCCACACACTTTTAAAATTGCTTCCTGGTTTGTATATAAATAACAATGCATATTGCAATAAGATATATAGCGGGTTAGTTGGTGCAGAGAAAAGGAGGATGTAACTGAAAGGCGCAATAACAATTGAATAAATATTCTTGTACCTGCTATATATTTAAAAATTCATTTTAACTATAGACGTTAAATGAAATAAAGAGTTATAAACAAGTTTCATCTAAATTCAGTTTATTTTATTGTTCGAGAAACTGGCTGAATAAAATACACATGGAGTACTTATTCGTTATCTCTGTTGATATTTTGAGATAAATAAAGTATGGAGAAAGGCGACAAACTACAACCATAAATTAATGGATATTAACAGGACAATTTATGGATAATGATGATAGAGTATGAAGTGTATGATGATGCTATAAATAACATGAAAACATATACAATACCGATGCTTCATTGTTGCTTTGATTGACACATAGTTTTACGGATTAACGATCATTTTAACCGATTGTTTCACCGCTTTTCATATAATCTATAAACATGTAGATGCTATTTGTTCGTAATGTCAAACTATCAATGTGGCGCTTCTTCAAATATCATAATTGCAACCGGCAATCACACTTCGAAGTCTATTACACAACGCAATGGCTAAAATCAAAATATGGGAGGCCGAACACGGCGCTAGTTGTTATTACAATGTAGGTCAGTTTCTAGATTTAATCAATAGTCGGGATAAAAGCTGGCATGGTCGCATTGATGCGTTTACAGCTGCTCTCGATAAAAAAGTGACAATATGCAAACTCGATCCAAAACTAACACTTTCATACAAGAGAATAGATGAAATAGTCGCTCAAATAGCGCATGGGCTCCAAACCAGAGAACCACATATATACAAAGGCTTAGAGGTCATTTCAACAGGAAGTCAAACCTCTAGTGTCAAAGTTGGATTACCACATGAGGCAGATTTTTTGTTTAAGCTACCACCAAAAGTTGATTACAAAACATATAAAAGACAATTAACGAAACGTTTAGGTAGTATCTTATGCGACGATATTTGCAGTGTTATCTGTGATAAAATCAAGTCAAAAGATGACCGTTTAGAGATACACGGAATACACGCACATCAATACATTCCAGGGGTGTGCATAGTGATGTCGTTTGAAAATGACGATTGTTCTAGAGTTGGTGCAACGATGGATATTATACTTGTGACCCCATACACACCTGACAAGGCCAAAGGATTAAAAAAGCCAAAGAAAGTAATTTCCGAGAGCGCGTTGCAATATATAAAGGATAACAAGCAGTACTCTTCACTCAAACATGACACATACCTACTTCTTGGTGATCATAAAATGGATACTGGAATTACAGAAAACGCGTTATTGAGTACAGTGAACAAGGCAACCAAGCAGGGATATAGAGTGGCAAAATATTTGCTGCAGTTGGTACATGAAAACGAGCAAAATGACTATACTGCGCCAAGAGTTGTACTGGACGACAATTTTGATAAGAGTATATTTGGTTACAAACCATATATAAAATCGTACTTGTTACGCAGCATGTTTTTGAACCTTCTTACTCACGTACACAATACAAAGTACGCGGAACAATTGAAAGGAGGCACACTTGTTTTGTGTTTGTTTGATATGATGCGAACAATGGCATTGACTGTTTTGCTTCCCATCCCTTTAACATCAACTTTCAATATTGCTCTTCACTGTCCTATCGCAATCCAGAAGAAAACGGAAGCCTTGTTCAATATGCTAGCGGAAAATTACAATGAGAGTACCGATAACTTTTCCCTTTTAAACACGGACGGTATTCCAGGATATATAAGCATGTCGAATGCCACACAAGAACAATTTCCAAACATTGTTTATATACGGTTAAACATGGACAACTCGTCCCGTTCAACGCCTGGAAAACTAATCGAAAATCCAAAAGAAAAGAACATATTTGTTACGGCCAAAGTAGCACCAGCTAATAACAATACTATTTTGTGAATCGTAAAAAAAAGTTTTGTTACTTGATAATCAGAGCACGGTCGTGAAGTCATGTTTTTTGGACAATATTGAATTGAAAATGAAGACTGTTGCTATAGACCTATCTCAAAAGATATGCACATATGCATGAGCTAAGCGATAGCGGGGCTATCCGAGATAGATAATGTAAACACGAGCATATGCACCTTATGACGAATATGGATACGCATAAAACAAAGTCGAAATAACCATAATCGTTGCATCCGACTTTTCCGAATATTTCTTATATATATAATAAAATGTCCACTCTTGTAAATTTTACTTTTAAAAGTACATAAGTTATCCATGGAATATAAATATTACGTTAAATATAAGACAGTTTGTGCTAATATAAAAATATTTGGGCTAGTAGCCTGTATTTCCCATATATAACCAATCACATTGCTTGCTACTGTTTTTTAACATCAATTTTATGTCATTTCACAGGATTTCCCATCTTTACCCAAGTTCTCTTTTACTTGGATTAGCAGAGGCATGAAACCTTTCTCTCTAATTTGCTGTTAACACAAGCAACTTATCAGCACTCGGTGCGAAAAAGATCGTAATCACTTATTACAATAAACAAGAAAATTATCACATAGCATGGATTTGCATGGCATATATTAAACCTGACATATACATGTGTGTGTGAACATTCTAGTAAATCACTGAAGTCATTGAATAGCACTGTGGTTTGCAATGACAGTATTTCGTAATATGACTATTTCATCAAGCAAAATCGACATTATGAGTAGAAGTGAGCAATAAACATGACGAAAACTTATTGAAAACATTAAGGTTTAGGGTGCATTTACACGGGAGTCAACTAGCTTTCAAACCAACTAAGGTCGATGCGGCACTTAATTTCTTCAATTCATTTATTTTTATCGGCTTCAAGCCACAAGCCACTTCAAACCACTTTAAAACCAACTTTAAACCAAAATTGTGTTCAATGCAAGGCATTACGCATACATGGTTTTGGTTTGAAGGCTGGTTTGAAGGTTGGTTTGAAGGATAGCTAAACAAGCTTCAAACAAAAATAAATTATTATGACCGGCGCATTGACCTTAGTTGGTTTGAAGCTTGGTTTAAAGTTTAGTTTGCTCTCGTGTAAATGCAGTCTAAGAGATAATGCGGCCTTACTCGTTAAAAGCCATTGAAAAGCCGTTAGAAACATTGAAAATAAGCTCTTTGTTGAAATAGGAGGGAAAATGTCATTATTGAAATAGGAGGGAAAATGTCATTATTGAAATAGGAGGGAAAATGTCATCCTGCTTATATTAGAAAAAAAAATTCAAGCCGTGAAGTTCTGAGTTTATTTACATGCGTTAAGGTGGGTGGGGTGATTAGAGTTTGGTTCCTTGGATTTGTCCTTGATCTTTTTAAATGAGTTTTATTACTTATTCAATAAAGTGATGTCTAAACAGATCTAGAAAAAAACTCTTGAAATCATTTATATATTTTGCTGTGAAATGCTTTCAGGCTTCGCTAGTCATATGGATAAATACTGGATTTGTTTAACGTTATCACACGATATTTTTAACAGATACAACATAATTATATAAGCGGATAATATATCAAACTGCTATAAAGGTATTTTGTCGTCAAAATTGAAATATTAAAATTAATAATTGATTTTCACATTTGTATGCATTCGATGCTGCCATTTCCTCTACGTTTACATTCGACCGGCGTAGGCAGATCCCGGGTTGTCCCGTTTTGTTTTCTATGTCAAAGGAGCGGAGCTAGCACTGCTTTCCAATTATTGAATTCAGATAAAAATATATTATTTGTTGCATAAAACTGGGTTACATACATATATAATTCTACCGATAAAAACATGTTCTTATATTAAATTATTGACAGTTTAAACCAATAAAACTTGTTTTAATTATATTTGAATAATAAAAACAAAGATAGGAATAAGATAGCATAGACTTGTGTTCAACTGCTAGCACTGCTTTCCACTTATATTATTCATATAAAACTATATTATTCGTTGCATAAATCTGGGTT
>LQRL01012729.1:39748-53199 GCA_001703475.1 Hydroides elegans | reverse complement strand
CCCCCCCCCCCCCCCCCCCCGCCCGCCAGTCACAATATTTGAAATCCACCCCTGAATTCTGTCGTGCAGATTTTCAGAGCAATGCACTTTGTCCATCTGTAGAATCAACATCGTGGAGGCACTCAACAAGAACATTGATATCATTACAGAGTGATTGATTATGGCATTTGTTTTGGAAAAATGCATCAAGAGCTCTAAACAAAATAATACAGTTTTTTCCAATGTTGACTACCGCGACATGTTTGAACCCAATAGTTATACAGATATCGCTACAAAGTGACTCCTTTGAAGGGCTCCATGCAAATTTGTGTTAAGTTTACTTAAAATTGTTTTGATTTTTACGTGGAATATGCGCATGTCGATATAATCCATCATTTGTGTGAGGATTATATCTTATTTACTCCTCAGTGCAAATTTGGGCCCAGTCTTTACATTTTGCGTTCAACAAAATATATTTATAAAACAAAAGCCACAGTTGTTTCCAGCACAAGGTTTTTCGAAAAATATTACCGTGCAACATTGAATTATATTGACCTAACACAGGTCTACTATAGCCTATATAGCGCTATTTTTGTTATATTTACTTAATTGCATAATTCGTGTTTGCCATTTTCGTGTGCAACACTGTGTTCAATTTTAATTGAATTGAATATAACATTTTGATGCACCCTAAAATGATAATGTCTTAACGTAGACTTGCATGGTCAATATTTCATTTGTGTCACTAATCAAACTTTTTTGCTGTGTTTTCTTACTATTTCTTTTTACATTGCAATGGGCATGAGTAAACAGGCGCGGATTCAGAAAATATTGAACACGGGGGCGCAACTGTATAAATTATCAGGCTTAACGGGGGAGCAAATTTATTGTTTTATCTGACATATATGGGCGAACAGGCGGCATGCACCGGGTGATCCACCCTCAAAATCCGCGCCTGGTAAATGCATTCACCACATACTTTATGCAGAGAATTCGTCCTACAAATAACTATGCTGCCATCAATTTTGTTTCAAGACCTTTAGCTTGAGTTTTCTTGAAACATAAATTTTAGACTTAACATAATAGTGCACGGAGCACTTCAATTATAACATTTGTTTCGGAAACATATGAAAAGCATTTGAAGTAATTCTTCAAATTAACTATATTATTTTGTTCATAGTTTTATCAATGTTTTCTTCGAAAAGTGTTATAATGAAGGGCTCCGTGCAACATTTTGTTAAGTCTTAAACACCTATGAACAAAAAGGCGGAAGATATGTTAAAGAGTGAGCATTTAGCAAGTCATCTAGAATACATATTATCACACAGTGCTCTTAAAATGCTTAGTTATAAATATATCTAAGTGTCAATAGTGGTTCAACAAAATATGTGCTCTTACGATAGAAATAATAAACATGTACGAACTTAAAACATGATATTCTATGCTCGGTTAAATTTAATGTATATTAAGTATTGTGAATATGAAGTATTGTAGAAATAATATGCGTTTTTGACTGAATTGTTTGGTACTGTTATTTTAAACTATATTTAAATGATTTTATTAAATTGCATTAGTCTGCATAGTGTGCCCGACATTTGCAATTTTTTGGTGAAATGTAGCTAGATTGATTTATGCATGTCTGTGTTTGATTTTCAACAAATCGTGTTGGTAATATTGAAACCATATCAGTCAAAACGTATTATATTGTTTATTGATTTTAATGCGTTTCAATGAAATCAAAATACGGTTTCGTCTATAGCCTTTATTGGCTAAATTAATGCGATGCGTTTAATACTAGTAACTGCCTCTTTGGATTTAGGTCGAATATATATGTTTGATAAACATTCGATCCTCTGAATATTTATTTCCTTTGTATATTAGTCTGGATAGATTTTGCAACATGTGCAAACCAATGGAAAGTAATATGCTATACATTTATACATTTTCAGAAGGATTACTGTATATAAATACGTTCCAATCGCAAAAATGTAAATTATGAAATCATAAATTACGAAAATAATAGGGTGAGTAATTAACCAAAGTAGCGAAAATACGACCTTCTTGTTTCAAAAGTAGACAAAAGGTGGGATTTTGCGTGACCTACTAATGTTATTAAAATATAAATATTCAGTATTTGTTTACATAGTTTTTTTAATGTAACACAAAAATTCTAATGTAACGTAAGCTGATAATGTTCAAAACATACGTCATCCTTAGTAAACAAACCAAAAAGTAACATTCTGCAATGTCTTTCTGATTATTCTAAATTGTATTTATATATAATGGTATTGGTAACTATTATAGTAGATTTCGCCGATAAGATAGTTTTCTTTTTGATAACAATTTTAACGAAATTCTGATCAATGACAAATTTCATAATTTCATTGTGTGCTATTTGATTTATACTATGTGATTTTGAATATTTCTCTGATACTGATCAAATTCATATTTTTGATAAATATTCTAAATCCGTATTTTGTAATGCATTTCAGTACCAATGATTATTCAAGGTATTAGAGTCAAACAAATATAGAATCATAAGTTTTATTTTGGAGGACAACCTACGTCATGTGTCTGTTGCCGTTTTATACGGGCATGAAGCATTTTGGTTTTGTTTTGAGTTGAACTCACAGTGTAAAGAGTCTATATATTTTTAATTTTGCGAAATTGGACAGAGCACGTTTTGTATAAAAATGTACTGATGTTGTTTTCAACAACATGTCATTATAAAAGAATCAATACATCATAACATTGGCCATTTTGTTTCAAAACGTGTACAGTAATGCAGGAATAGCACCTTCAGTGAAGCAACAAATTGATATGAAGACCGATGTTCTTGTATTTATTATCATATAAAGCATAATGACTTCGTAAAGTTTTAGAAAACAAAAAAATACACAAAACAACACAGATTTAC
This sequence comes from Hydroides elegans, assembly GCA_001703475.1. Classification (NCBI taxonomy): domain Eukaryota; kingdom Metazoa; phylum Annelida; class Polychaeta; order Sabellida; family Serpulidae; genus Hydroides; species Hydroides elegans. Next base: position 50,303 of record LQRL01012729.1, on the reverse strand, counting down.
TAGTATTTTAAAGTTAAAATGGTATTTTTTTAAATGCAATGCATATGCAATATCAAAATATATAAAATCTGTATTTATCTTTAAAATAATACATAGTCATTCTCTATTTTATCATTTGTGTTCGCTTGAATAAAACCACAATATATATATCTTTTGGATAATATGCTAGATGATCGACCCTTTTCCTAATTGTAGCTATTATAATCTGAATTCTATACTATTAGGTAACTTCCGTTTTAAATATAGTATTTTGTATTATATACAACTGACAATTAAGTTATTTTGAACTTTAACGAGACTAATACAGCACTTTCATACATTGTTTAATTTGAAGCCAAGGGCAAGATAATTATCCAAATATAAAATTGCTTGTAAAAGCGAATTTATTTGAAATAGTTTTTGCTTCTAAATAATCTATATTAATTCAAATTTCTAGATGTTCCATACGATATGATTATTCGTTAGAAGCATTCAGTGTCACAAAATCATTGTGTGAAACTCGTTAAATCATGATATATAAGATCATTGGTGTTCAATCATATCAAACTCTTATATCTAAATTATTGATAATATCAAATGATTGTATTGCTTGTCATTAAACTAAGATGGGAAAGAAAATGTCATGGAATGAAAAATCAATGCGAAATATTTTATGGGTACTTTGTATGAAATAACAATCGAAAACGACATTATATAGACAGATAGACATGTCGACATATAAGACGAAGCAGTGTAAAATCGAATTTAGACGTTGTCATATGGATAATTGGCAATTATCAAACATACTAGTTTTAAAATTAGCAGCCGAGTGCACAAGGCGGTGTAAGCCCCGCGCAGCGCTTATTGTTAAACAGACTAGTTTAAACAGTAGTGGCCGAGTGCACAAGGCGGTGTAAGCCCCGCGCGGCGCTTGAGCGACGCTTGATCACTCCAATGCAAACTTGCAATTTAATCACGATTCTTATCAGACCTATTAATATGGAATAATAACCGAAGGGTCCTAATCAAAATGGTAATTGGCCCGATTGATAGGAAAAAGTAATGCCCAAGCCCGAAGGGCGCGGGCATTAATTTTTCCTATCCCTCGGGCCAATAACCATTTTGATTAGGATCCTGAGGTTTTTGTTCCCTTTATTACATGGAGTTCCACATTTTTCGAACACTTTTCCGGGTTTTTAGCGTGAACTATATTTGCGTAACGTTTGCGTAACTTTACGTAACGTTGCGTAAAACGGCTATTTTCGAAACAATCTCCCTACCTTTTCGGATAGTGTTTTCGAAACTGGTCTGTCGGTTTATGTAGATATAAGAGTACGTCCAACGACCTTGATGTTATTCATAAGAGTCTTTGGACATATTCTTTCAGTTTGGTCGTATTTTTTTTGTCGACACTTTTGATTTCTTCGCTCCTTTGGATGCATTATATTCACAATTTTCACTCCATACATCTGCTTTAAACTTGGCATTTCGTCGACTCTATCCATTACTTCGTCTATATTAACTTAATTTTTCACATTATCATTTTGATTCTTATATTTCATCACAAATCCTTAAGTTTTATTCATTTTATGTTAAATATAAAGCTAATTTCAACCCCTTTTTAAATGCTGTTCCGATTCCATGCTGGGAACATGCTTATATTTTTATAGCGTTCGGTTTACTAACTTTATACGTTGAAATACAAAAATATAAGCTTATTAATTATTTTTTCATAAACATGTGTGTAATCCTTTCACATTCTTTTCAGTAACTGCAGTAAACAAAATTACCTTACGTAGAATTCGAATTTTGACGTCACAATCGCAATACTAGGTCAAGTTCACCGAGTACTGAGTGAGCGTGTGTGTGTCCTACATCTCGCTCAGCTGTCATAACGTACTCGTTCATCTTCAAATGGAGTAGATAAGCACCCATTATGCGTCAGACGAGTTAGCTCAAGTGGTGAAGGCACCCGGGTGGCTGGGGTTCAATTCCCGGCAGAGTCAATTTTATCTTATTGAAATGATAAAGCAATCTTTTTTTTTTACAAAAACTATACAATTACGACGCACCCGGGCTTTATCCCAAAAGATAATGACCGGGTTGTAATGCCCTAAAAATGCCTCAACCATGTAATAAACATAAATAATATTCACAAGTTAAAGGTGGTAAAATTAGATCAACAGATGAGGAAAAACGTATTTTAAGGCACGACAATTACTTTTGCCTCTTTTGCGTCCACTAAGTTAATCCCAATTATGTACTTATAAAATGTGTGCACATTGATATCGGCTAGGGAGGGGTGGAAATTTACCATAAGACGAAATATATATGATGTAAAACACAAATGGATATTGAATATTGATGCCTGCGATATAAATTCCCATTATTTTTTCAGTATCTTTAACACCGTATGGATTTTAATATATATTTATGTGATCCGGTTATGTTTTATAGTTTTTGAATAAATAGCACTTCATAATGCCCCACAAATGCATTTTTCGAATAAAGATACCACAATAAGCATAAGGTGCTACATTTGCGTTTACCTTGTTCAAATGACATTTTTTATTGCATGCGTTTAATGTTCACAAATGTTAACTATAATTTAGCTATCAAGTTATAGCTATAATTCGCATGGATATAAAAAGTATTTTTTGCATTTAAAGAAAATATCTTAAAGTGCAGTTATTATTTACCATATGATTATTTCTTATCCATGGATGTTAATTTGTTAAAATCAAGTCTTATTGTTTTATTTTTGTCTTTAGTTAAACCCAAATGAGAAAGGTTCCAACAGATCAAAGTAAAAAAAGACTCATCAATTCCATTTATTAGAGTGGGTTCAAAGGTGGTTTGGTGAATATAAGCTCCTAGATTGATCCGATTGCAAATGTGTATAACTTAAGTCATTTGTTGTTTTGTGATGATAACGCAATTTTCATTTTTCCAATGATATAAAAAAATATGTTTAATGATGTAATTAAATCTTAAAAAGGTCCTTTGAATGCATGACAAAAAGAATGTTGTATTAGAATTTATACAATTTAAATGGCACAATCATATTATATCAAAATCAATTTTACATTTTTAATACTACGATACATATAATAAATAAATTTGTAAAAATATACATAAAATTATATTGAAATGTACTCTTTATCGAAAATATAACAAAGAAATCAGTGTTTAGATAGTAATTTTGACATCAACAAATGGGAGCCCATCTTTTAAAAGTTGATGTAACGGAAAATCTGAAAACATACCAATAAACGACCTGGTCGAAAATAATAAAGTGAGGCTAAAATATCACTTATGTAATTTGAAGGAATTTCTATCGCAGACATCACCCCTTAATTTTGAGCTAAAACAATATATTTGCGAAAATGAATTTTGTGAAATTGATTTTGTACAAATTTGCCAGTTTATGCTACTAGCATGCTGCAGGCTTTGTTAACACGAGGATCATTCATCATGTACTCATAGGATACGCTAATCTATGCCTATAATTATAACAACTAAGTTGCCACTGAATTACTGCCGTTTAGGAAATGGCCATGCTCGACTTGACTCCAACACCAACTTGCGCACTCGGCCATAGACGTATCGAAGGAACAGGTACTTTTGCAGGTGTGGTCGGACGGTAGACAGGTCGCTACATGTTAAATATTGTGTATGACATGCTGACCATATTAATTGTATATTAACCACATCCGATTTATGACATTATGCTTAACCATTCACTGATATCAGGATAATCACTATCTTACTTGTGCTGGCACATATATGATGATTAACCGCTGTTGATAAGCCATATTTCGACTTGCTTATATATCTATGAGTCTACCTGTCAATCTGTCTACAATTCATGAGCAATCAATGTACATATCACCTCAATACATTTATTATTTTTTCATTGTTTGGGGATTAAAAAGAAATTAGCATATTAAGGGATATCATAAAACTCAGCATAATGTAGAACAATATTATGTAGAAAAAAATAATGTTTCTATTGTGATTTCAAAATATTCAATCACGCTTGCGTCACAACAGATTAATACTGGAACAGTAAAAAAGCTACTTATTATATTACAAAGCTGTTTCCTCCCTATTCCCAAATGTCGTAAATGTAATCATTTTGATAAATTATAGCTGTCATTATTTCAAAAGAAGACATACCAAAGCCCCACGCATTAACATTTCTTACCATGCATGGGTTTCATTCAAAAGGTACCTTGATAAAGATGGGATTAAATGTTCTACCTATCTTTAACGACGGGCTTGCATTTTGGTGTTTCCATTAATGAGTCAATAGAAGCAAATATTACAATTTGAATAGGTGATACTTCCCTAGTAGCACTTTTCAAGATATTAGAAAATGAGCCTAGATAGTATAGACATGTAAAAGCATAATCCTAAATACCACTTTGCTTCATTTCCCAAATATGTCTGCCGTTATAAATTATATTCTATGTTACTTTTCATGCCAACCCAACCGCTTAAAAAAGATTTTCCACGGTGAAGTTCTTTTCTTTCTCGTATGCCATTTACTACTAAGTTCGATACTCTACTTTTCATCATTTTCTTTCTCATTAAATATTTGCTCATTCTGAACATATACGTTTACTGATAAATTTATTAGAATGTACAAGTTGATAATGTACCATAAAACTTTTCGGCATATTTTATTCAGTACAAATAAGAATTAATATTTGTCTACGGATCATCTTAATTCATTTTAAAGACAATTTATATTAATCACATTTAGTATTTTAAACGGGCTAATCAATCTTTAATTTTGATGTTTACAATTGTCATTGTACATCTCATATTATCAAAATTGTTATTTGACTGAATCTAAGGCAGGCTCTTATGTTCATTCAAATCACTGGGGGGAGGGGGGGCTCAACAGTTGTTTTGTTCTATAGAATTTTTCATATAGAGAAATGTTACTCTATGCGTCTTTGCGTTTTCTTATATACATATACTGTTATAACATGAATATAAACACATTTATTTTTTCGCGCTATTGCGTTTGGGATAATCAAACAAAAATGATATAGGAAAATTATATAAATATTGTGAAAAATGATTGAATGACGTTTATTTAACTGGGGCTGATTCACCCTTGATGCATAATATAACATCGATAATACAAAATACTTACTTTTGGGACTTAATTCAATATAGTAAATGCATAGTTTTACACACTGACAAAAAGTAAAGTAAATGATAAATTTCGCATGTGGATGCATTTTTGGAGAACCTTTAACGTCAAATACGTCACGTTTTTCGGGTTTTAAACGCCATGGACACTACGCCTACGTCGACTTTACACTTTCATAAATGTTTCACTAGTCAACAAGTCGCTCAATTGAGTTTTCGTGTCTAGATGTCTATCAGTATTTCTTCTATGGGTTCGACTCATTAAGCACCTATGCTTGAGTCAAAGTGACTTCTAAAAGGAACAAAATAAAATCTACATTTGCAACATAAATATTCATCAAGGAAATAACAATGATTTGGAGATTGTCTTTGATCTAATTAAATGAAATAACTGCTTTACATATGAATATCAATTTATATATATTTAAGTTAACAGTAGAACGTTATTTCTATGCAGACAAGATATAATATAGATATTTTTTTCAAAACAATTGTGCGTCATATTGTTTTTAATTGTCCAAGCGCTACGGCAACATATTGCAAGTTAAGTAAGGAGAAAATAAGTCTTTTGAATAAGTGATTTGTCATTTTACCGATTATATTAAATGCCCCTATGTTATATTAAATTCCCTGATAAGATATCTTCTATTTTTTGAAGGCATTCGAAGCTTATAACTATCATGATATTAATATCAATTCGGCTAATAATATCATACGAAATCTTTAGACTATGCCAACGGGAAACAATACATGTCAAATCAATATGCAAGTTATAAAGCAATTCGTTGAGTTAAAAATAGCAATTTAATTCTCAAGGAATAGTATACATTCACAACCTTTTTAATCAATGACGATTATCGTTGGTCAAATTTTCTGAAAACTTTTTCTAAACCCCATTTTATTAGGGTGTTAAGGATTATATTGGAGTCTATAAATATATATTTATATTTTGAGAACCTGTTTATTGCAAGATATGTTGAACATATTTTGCCATTTTTTTGTGTGTTTTAGGTTTTTATATATAGTATCTTAATTATCATAACATCTTTGATACATGCTTTGCAACACTTATTACTGTGATTTCAAATATTTGATGTGTTTTTATCACACTGCAATGTTAGTAAATTGGTGGAATTCCAGATATTTATTTTCATCAACTTCATGGAATCACTAAAATGTATATTCAATACATTTTGAATAATGTATCAAAACATTAGCATATGGGATAAAAATAGTTTCAACGGTGGTTAATCCTCTGTTGCTTTTAAACATGAAATTACAAACGATACATGTTGATTGACCTATTTCTTTTCTCTGTATTTTTATCGTTTCTAGAATCATACAAGGCCTCACACATGATATCAGCCTTAAAACCAAAATTATGAGACCGCAACACTAAAATATACATTTTATGTTAGCCCTTTTTCATCCTCTTATAATTCACTCTCTATTTTGGAGCACTTGCGGCATGCGTAGTGCAAAACGATTATGTCTTTTTGTAAGTTAGGCTAGGCTTTTCATAGAAGCTCAGCTTACCATCCCTTCAGTTTTCATGAAGCACAAAGAACAACTACAATTGGTGATAAGGCTGAAGTATTTTGATTATTTTTGTTACATGTTATTAATATGTAGGGTAAAAGTGCGACATACATCCTAAAAATAACAATTTTTCGTCCAAAGGTATGAGATACGCCATGTGTAAATCAACATTTAACAGAGATTGTTGATGGAACATATTCTTCGTTATTGAACTATATCCTATGATTTTTTTTAAATACTAACAGTCTTCAATTAACTGTTTATATATCTAGACGTCAGCAATGCTGTTGAGCATACACTGCGAAAAATATATACATCCCAAAACAGCAACAAGCTTTTGATGATATATTTAAATATCATGTTTGCCCATCTCTTTCTCGGTTTGTCGTGCCGTTATTTCTTTGAATTTACGGATAAGATCTTTTAAAAATAGGATTGAAGAATGGGTAATCTATGCTCTTCCGTTGTGCAATTTGGCATTTTGACGTGTTTTTGTTGCAAATGATTTATTCTCATCTCAATGGCTGTATATACTTTTATCCAGACAATTCACAATTCAGAAAATTCAGACGAACAAAGTGTAAATGTATATCGTCTTATAAGACTGATTTCTAACGTCAAGGTTATTTCATCATTTTTACGTGTTAACAAGTGTTTGATATATAAACAATGTTGAAATCGTTAAGGTTTTTGTAATATACTTTGTTACTTCATTACCATTTATAATCATAATACACACATTTCACAAAATATAAACCGAACCTTAGAAAAAACATTGCGTTATGTGACTAAATTCAGAATTCACTACGCAGTTGTCTGACACTCTGTTTCGAAAGTCTGGATTTTTGTAAAACAAAGAAATATGTTTTTGTCTGAAAAGTCTTAAAAGCCTTAAAAGCATGAAGGTTTGGAGCAAAAGAAATGCATCCATTTCTTGAAAAGAGTGTTAACACACCATTTACAATGATATTTTTCAATTTTTCACATAAAATGTATCTAAATTGCTAAACCGTGATTTATACAACCCCTTTAAAATCTTTATGCGTTTTGAAAATAAGATTAACAGACCGTAAATTGTTGAACAATATAAACGTTTGAAATGAATTTTGAATGCGCTGTTAATCTAATTCTAAAACGATTTCCTTAATAATGTCGAAAGGTTTTCCACTTCAGTTACGCAATAAAATGCAAAACATGATAAATACTGACAGCTTTTCAACTGCTTATAACCGGAAAAAGTAGCTTTTGTCGGTTTTTATAAAAAAAATTTCGCCCTTGTGTCCTTGGTTTGCGTCATAGATATCTAGGTTTCTGTAAGAAATATACCTTGTAAATGTCTTGCTTTCTGATAACCTACATAAATTATCTATTAACATTTGGGGTAAACAAAAATTCTGAGTGATTCATTTTTCTAAATAAAAACGTTATGTAGATATATTCATAAGATTTAAGCGAAATATTGCTTGAATCTAACACTTCTGCATTATTTTGAATGCATGCAGATAAATCAAGCAACGTTTGATATAATTTGAAACAAAGTGATAGCCAAAAACCAGCCCTATGAAAATGTGAAAATTCCTTAATTATAAATGTATACTGCAGCTATAAATACACAATTTTTAGGTAATCAAATTACCCTGATTTGTATTTCTTAATATAAAAAAGCATACATTGATAAAATAATACTGTCGTGGTTTTAACAAAAATAAAGTAACAAATAAATATTCTTATCTTATATCCTGGCATAAAGGGTAAAATCGCCTCTTTATAAAATAAAATTCATTGATGCAATTTTGTATAAAAAGCCATTCTTCACTACAATTAGCATATTATGTCAATATTATTTTTATGTGCTTATCTATGCTCCCCAACACGAAAACATGTTCTTATCACCCCCTTTCAAATAACTGTATATTCAACATGAAAAAATGAAAATTCATAGAACTACATCTTCTTGTGTTACAAAAGGTCATTTTAAAAAAACGCTTATACATCATTGTTGTTCGATATCTGTAAAAGCTAGGGCTTCAGTGCAACCACTTAAATCAAAAATTAAAATATCAAAATTATTGTTCGATAAGCTTATATAATATTCAAATGATGGATATAACAGAAGGCGCACAGCATATAGATGTGTTGATTGTGTATCATCAAATAATACTCAACACTCTCATTAAACCACTTATTATTGTTTAGAAAAGTCAGTTTAACTTCAAGGTTCACATCACCGTTAAGTAACGGATTAATCTATTTGCAGTTTATAATATGTTTATATAATTTAAACAATGAACAACGTTAAATATACCATAACACTTACCAAGATTACTTTGATTTTATAGGTATTTTATTTCTAACAGCAACATTGGAGTTGTGGTAGCCAAACGGTTAAATTGTCCGACTCCTGGCCTGTGGCCATTGGTTCGATTCCCGATCAATGTCGGTCATCATGGTATGCAAGTCGTCACTGCATACACTGACTCTCCCCACCCTGGTGCGTTCATGGACAATTGGATATTTGGCAGTGTGAGCACCTATTGTATACTAGGTAGCCTGCTCGTTAAACAGGTGAACACATACACAAATGACCAAGGTAATAATAGATTGTGACCGCTTAGAGCTTTAATTAGATTAACGGAGATAATTACCCAATATTATTATCATCATTATCATTAGTGTATATAACAATATCAAATTGAAAGTTTGGAGAAATATCCACCTGGTTACAAAGCTTTTTACACATTTACAGAGTTATTTATAACTTTTCAAATTTGCGAGGATTGAGATAGAAAACTCTCATTTGTTAAACAGTGTTTGACTATGTATGGGAATGAGTGAATTAAGGTTTCCGGGATGGGATAAGTATTATCTATTGTTTTCTGTAATTTGGTCGTATGACAAAGGAAGGCTATTTTGTTTACTTATATGCATATGTATATGGGTGTGTAAGGTGGCATGAACTGTAGTTTAGTGTGTAGTGCTTAGTTGTAGTATTTTGCTTGCTTGCATGTAACATCTGCTTATGGGCGCTTGCTATCTATCCTACCCGGGCTAGGTCTAATGACCGAAGAGTGAAGTTATAGTAGCCTGCCTGGACATGTCGCAACAGCCATCCCCTACCTCCTCGTGGTGCACACTGGTTAACACTAACGGGGCTCTTGCTTGGGTTGGTCAACAGCGACCCAAAGAGGTATTCTCGGCAAGCCGGCGCGTGGCTTACACTTTGCGTTTATACCAACTGTTGCCCAGCTATGGGATAACTAGCAGGTTGGAATGGGACCTACAGCTTTGAACAGCATCCATTCTCGGAGATGGCACGCCGATAAGGGAGACACGTCTGGTCTCGTGCTGAAGTCTCTCAGTCTGGTACCTAGTGGCAGCTGTGGCTACGTATGTGGCAGTTACGGAATGGGCTCTGTGCAGGCGCATACGGAAGCAGTAGCCAGTCACCGCGGAAGAGATTAGGGCCTCACCGCGTATATAACCTATAGTCAGTCATGAACCGTAGGTTAGGTAGAAGTAGTCATGTGGATGAACCCGGGCCCCCTGCGTGTGTCACCACTGTAAATAGCAACAGGGAAGATGACAATCGAATTGAGACGACCAACAGCTTGCTGGGCAACAATGAGGGCGGAAATGACCCCACCCTACCTAGTGGAAGGTCATTACCCGATAGAGTTGGTCTACGAACAAGGAAGAATGCCATTTAGATAGCTACATGGAATGTAAGAACTATGTACCAGAGAGGAAAGATCGACAAAGCGATCCAAGAGATGGCTCGATGAAGGTTGATATACTAAGAGTATCTGAGATGAGATGGACGGAAAGCGGAAAGTTTAAGAAAAATGGCTATACGGTAGTATTCTCTGGACAT
>LQRL01012729.1:15376-38892 GCA_001703475.1 Hydroides elegans | reverse complement strand
ACTACTATGATGCTCTAGAGAGTGAAGAGATGGAACAACAACCGGAAGAGATCATAGAAGAGGAATGGAAACATTTGAAAGAAAGTATAATAGCTGCAACCGAAGAATGCTTACCTAAAAACAGAAAACAAAAAGAAAAGAGTGGATGACAGAAGACATTCTAAAAAAGATGGAGGAAAGGAAAAAATAGAAAAACTATGGAGAAAGATATAAAATGTTTGACCAGGAAGTACATCAAATGTGCGACAAAGCAAAGGAAGAATGGATAAGTGAAAACTGTGCAAAAATTGAAGAGCTGGAAGCACACCATAAAACGAGAGAAATGTACCAAAAAGTGAAAGAAGTCACCGGAACAGACAGAAGACGAGCTGGAAACAGCTGCATCACGAGCAAAGAAGGAAGGGTATTATTCGACCAACAGGAAATCCAAGACCGATGGAAAGAGTACATAGAGGAACTGTTCGCAGATGATAGAGGAGGGATTCCGCAAATGGATAACACAGATGGCCCCGTTATACTCAAAGAAGAAGTCAGAAAGGCCATAAATTCCTTACGACCTGGCAAGGCTCCTGGAGTTGATGAAATATCGACTGAAATGCTGCAAGCTTTAGATGAAATAGGCATAGACAAAATCACAGAACTATGTAATAAGATATACGATAGCGGGTATATTCCAGAGGACATGAACAAATCAACATTCATCCCTTTACCCAAGAAACCAAAAGCCGTGAATTGCACCGACTTTCGAACCATTAGCCTAATGAGTCACGTTACAAAAATTCTACTGAAAATCATACTGTACCGTAACAACGCAGCCATTGACCGTGAAATTGGTGAAAATCAGAGTGGTTTTAGAAAAGGAAAGGGTACATGAGAAGGAATATTCAATCTTAGAACGATAAACGAGAGATATCTAGAGAAGCAGAAAGATGTATATATATGCTTTATAGACTACGAAAAGGCGTTTGACAGAGTTAACCATGAAAAGCTGATCGAAAAACTGAAACTAGCTTGAATGGATGGAAAGGACGTACGAATTATAGCCAGGCTCTACTGGAAACAGGCTGCAGTAGTACGAACCGACCAAGGGAACTCAGAAGGTATCGAAATCCGTAGGGGCACGAGACAGGGTTGTGTGCTATCACCATACCTTTTCAATCTATTCACGGAGCTTATATTTAGAGCTATAGAGAGTGAAGATGAGGGAGTTTCAGTCGGAGGTAGAAGAATAAGCAATTTGAGGTACGCAGACGACACAGCGATAACAGCAGAAAACGAGATGAGCTACAAATACTGGCCGAAAGGGTAAATAAAGAGGGGAAGGATTTCGGCATGAAGATGAACATAAAAAAGACAAAGGCCATGGTAGTAAGCAGAAAAAGCGAAATACCCAAAGTTAAAATCCATCTAGATGGCCAAGAGGTTGAACAAGTCAGCAAATTTGAGTATTTAGGCGAGCTGATTACCGAAAACGGAAAGAGTGAAGAGGAGATCCGCAGAAGAATAGAAATCGCGAGAAAGTCATTCAGCAAAATGCGACCGATAATGACGAATCCTAAGATCTCTATACCAGTAAAACTAAGATTCATCAAATGCTATGTCCGGTCAACATTGCTGTATGGAGTCGAGACGTGGACCATAAGCAAAATGTCACAGCAGCGCCTGGAAGCATTCGAAATGTGGACCCTGAGGCGCATGCTACAAATAAGCTGGACAAGACGCATCACGAACGAGGAAGTGATTCGTATCGCTGGTACCAAAAGGTCTCTACTAGAAACGGTAAAGAAGAGAAAGCTGTCATTTTTGGGCATGTCATGCGACATGACTCCCTGCAAAGAGATCTACTTGAGGGCATGGTCGAGGGCAAGCGCGGAAGAGGGAGGCCAAGACTGCAATGGAGTGGCAACATCACCCAATGGACCGGTCTCACCTTCAAGAAGACCAAGCGTACTGCCCAAGACCGAAAGAGATGGAGGTTCGTCACCGTCACCGTCACCGTCACAACGTCAATCGGCACGCCACTTGGTAAGGTAATATGCATATCAAAGTACATAAAAGGAGAAAGAAAAGTGACAAATACGAGGTTAATACGAGCTTAATTTAAGTGATACATATGATTTAAACAAAAAATATTAATTTAATCTGAATTTAAACGTTTTTCTATACATCAATAATAACTTAAATGGGAAATGAAAAATCATTTATCTAAAGTGTCATACGTCCTGCTGAATAGGCTATCCAGCGTTCGATTAAGTCTAAATGCGTACAGTACGCTAACTCAATTTATATAAAGGTGTTTTGCATGAAACCCATACACTTTATGATCGGTAATGCCAAGGGGTTGTATATCTAATGATGAGGGTTCTTTCAACAAAATAGATTTAATCACAGCATCCCGGAGAACGGAGGAAACAGCTAAATATATAAGCAGTCGATTTATTACATTTAAAGGATATATCTTATATACAGTCTGTATTGGATTCATTTGAAACTCAACGTAAACAGGTATATGTTATGCACAATCAATAGGTAGCTAAACATTCTATCAATTATATAAAAAGATAAAACTAGATGAGATCAGTGCTCATGCATCAAAAGTATCTACACTCGTTTTCCTTTTGTATCTTTCAAAAATATTTCCATATGATTGAAATAAGTTTTATTGATAAAGACAATCAATAATATAATTTTTGACCATGTCTTTCTTTGGGACGACTTGTTTGCCGTATGCATCTTCACATTTCCAAATCCTTATTGAGAGACACTGTGAGTAGTTTATTTGTAATTGTTGTTTTATATATTCTAGAATTACTTAACCTCTTACTATAGATAAAGCAAAGCAAGCCATGATCAACTTAATTCTGAAGATTGTCTTAATGGCGATGCTGAACAAGATATCATGTGCACAAACAACGTCCATGCAGACATGCCAAATGAACGACGTCAAATGTTTTCTTGACACACTTATCAAAAACAACGACGACATATTAGAAGAACTGACAAACAAAATAGACAACGTTGCACGCGTATGCTGTAACTCACCAGGAACTGGTAGTGTGAACTATCCCGATTGTGAAACACTCAGTTGGCCAAAGGACTGTTTCGATTTGATGCAAGCCGGACAGACACTCAATGGAATATATACAATATATCCGTTTCAAAATGAACCCGTTGATGTGTACTGTGACATGTTTACCCGTGGAGGTGGCTGGACATTATTTCAGCGCAGAGAAGATGGCTCAGTGAATTTTAATCGTTCTTGGGTTGACTATCGTGAAGGATTCGGCAATCTTGATGGTGAACATTGGCTTGGCAATAGGCACATTCATGCCTTGACAAGGGTGAGGCGATCTGAATTACTTGTTCAACTTGAGGACTGGGATCAAAATACACGGTATCAAGTATACAATGAGTTTTCTGTTTGGTCCGAGGAACATCGATTTCAATTGGTAGTGGAAGATGATGCAGGAAGCGCTGGTGATGCACTTCAGTATCAGAATTACGACTTTTTTTCTACTTTTGACAGAGATAATGATGATCATGAGGATATAAATCTCGCCGCAAATTATTCCTCCGGGTTTTGGTTTTCAAAACCTACTTATCATTTTGCAAATTTGAATGGTCTATACCAGTTTGCACATTTAATTGAACATGTAGGAAACGGTATAATTTGGGACAAATGGCGCGGACACTCTTACAGTCTCAAAAAGACAGAGATGAAAGTTAGACCAAGACCCCTGGGCTAATTTGTGAATGTAATTGAAAATTAGAGCAATACCGCTGGGCTAATTTGTGAATGTAATTGAAAGTAAGAGCAAGACCGCTGGGCTAAATTGTGAATGTAATTGTTCGTTTTTATTTACTGTTCATATTTAGTTTTATTTGAGTGATTCGTATATTTTTCAGACATATTTTTTTAAGTTTTGAAAAAGATTCCAAAGTAAATTTTACTATATTGACTCATACAATAATAAGCTTGGTATTATATTCTTGTAGCAACTATAAAATACATGGCAGAATCCATTATGGCACAACAAATAACTGTAGAGAGTATCTATCTACATGGGAGCTAATTTTGATAAAACCATTGAGTTCCAAGTAATTATATACCATGTATGTTACTATAAAGGAGTTTTCATATCAGATTGATCTTCTAGAAATCTGAATAATAGTGATTCCTTATTGTTGATTTGATTAACTGTTTCAAACAATTCATTATTATATATTTACAATGTGCAAATTTACTGTTTTGTCTACTTCAAAATTAAAATCACTTATATATACTTTGTATGTTGTATATCATATACAGTGATAAATATTATCTGGAAAACGGAAGCAAGTAAATAACTATTTTATTATATTAAGTTATTTATGTACAAAGAGAAAAATATTGTTTGTAAATAACATATGTTATTCAAGAATGTTGACTTTTAAAATGTGAAAACTTTTTGATAGATTTTATTCAATATATGTAGAATTAATAATTTTTCGCAAATAACTGATGAATGTATATATAACATGTAATGGATCAAATTTGTTTATTTTCATATGTTTTTTTTTTTTGCTTTAACAAGTGGTTTTGTAATTAAGTGATCTTTTAAAATAAGAAATTTTGATTTGTGTTTGGTGTCTGGCTTGTCCTATATACAACTGGGCAGCTTTTTTCATATATTTTTTCACATAGAATGCAGTATAACAATATGACTACATGTGATTTTCTATGTTCATTTTTTCTCAGTTAACAGATTACTCTAATATAAAAATGTATTTCACGTAATAAATATGTAAATAGAGTATTAGTTTTTTTTCTTGCTTTAAAAGGAGATTAAATGAAATAAAAAAATACAATAAAAAACCTGGTATAAATGTTTTAATTATTTCATTTGCCAGATTTGATGCATAGTCCATAATAATTGATTGAACGCCTTCCTCCAGTGCTCTTTAAAAAATAATGTCCTAGTTTAGTACGGTCATGCCGTCGTTTGGTTAGATCAGCATGTTAACAAAATTACACATCTTCCGTTTATTTAACATTTAAACTAGATATTTAAATGACACATTCTACTAAAACAAACTACTCATAGTAATAGGATATTCATTTAATTAGGTCAATGCTATATAAAAAGAAAATATTCAGCAATAAATATTTAGACAAGAAAACCTATAAAGCAAAACAAGATATAGCCAATCGCACTTCGACCGATGACGAATAAACGGAATATACTTATAATCATACATTTCAATTAAGAAAATGATATCATTTCCTGCTCCGTTTTATTTATATCACAAATTATTGTAACGACGATATGATTTGTTCAAACAAACCTAAATTGATTATAAAATAATTGATTTTAAAATGCATTTCAAAACCCATGAGATTGCTAAAATAGGTCAAACAAATCTCAAAACAAGTATATCGTATATCGAATTGATACACAAACCAGAAAAAGTATTATCATACACACTGTACTTGTATTGTATAGATTGTATATATTGTATATCTATTTTTAGGTGTGTTTACTAGATTGAGTAGGTTTAAGTAATATCAACTCAAGTTAACACAAATATAGATGACACTTTTGACGTATTTTTTACTAAATTCATGCTCTTGATGTTTCATCGGTGCGCACTTATTTACTATGTTTGGTTTTTATTTTATTTATGACATATCAGCACAGCAAATAACATATGTATACGAATATGCATCTTTGAGGAAAAAACATATAAACATAGGATATATATAGACTGTAATTTGCATTGTTCGCACGTATTGCATATTTTTATAGTTTTAGATAAGAATTCGTCTTACTGTCGTAAATGTGATAGATATAAAGTAAATAAATATCGTTATTACATGTTTGACGTTGTTTTTATAAAGAAAAGGCGAGCCACTGGGTTTCCAATAGCCGTATTTTCCGGTGACGCAATGATCAGGTCACAATGCTAATTTGCATATGCTGTTGCATTTATTGCGCCTTCCCGGGCCCTACCGGACGGTCTCCCTCGGGGCAATAATTTCCCGTATTTTCCTGAAACCATGAAGTATTATTATAGTACATTGTCGCATATCTTCTCTCAATACTGTTGTACAGCACTTATATATAATGCCCAGTTTGTTCCAAAGGTCGAGATTCATTCGACAATTATGTCGGGTTTTATTTGCTCTACCCCGCGATTGAAATGTCCTAGATTAATCCAAGATTGCTTAAACAATCTCAGGTTAAATTTCGATTATTTTTTAGTTTCAGACCCTTCGATCAGCTTTGCATATTCGAATCCAGGACTAATCTAATATTAATTCTTGTGCCTTAGTAACATGAGTATTACACTGATAAAAGTTCGTCGATTTACCTCTATGTATGTTTGTGTTGATTATATATCTCAATGTATCAATGCATGGCCTTTTAGACGTTTGTTTAAATTTTCGATCGCAAAATATCAATGACCTGGCCTACTGCAATATAATTGTTGATGGTCTGTCATTTAAATCTATTGTGTGGTGATAATGTGTTAGACAAAATTATTTGTTTTCTAAATTTTCACTTTAATGTAGGAATGTTATACTTCAATATGTACTTAATGACACAAAATATATTCATAAATAAAAAAATAAAAATTTCGACTAGAAAGTTCAACATTGACAAAAAATACCAAACTTAATCCTGGTACCCCCTAAGATTACATTTTCAGGCTTGGATTGACCGTCATTCACAAGTCTAAAACCCGAAATTGTTTACAATCCGAGATTAATCCCCCGATTACTTTCAATCTCGGAGTTATCGCGACGTTTGGGGCCGGCCATTAGTATCTCATTCGAAGCTATGCACATCACAGCGGGCAACAGAATACATATAGTAACTTATAGAACTTAATATTTACTTAATATGTTTTGAGTGAATAAAGAAAAATAAACCAACATTTAAAAATATATATATAAAAGAAAAACATATGTAAAAAATATATCACTTGCGGTTTCAATATTATTACATTTCTTTTTATGATTTCACATCATTAAGTTGTGAATGTGATTTATCTGACAAATATATAAGAGTCTTCTCTCAATACTGTTTGGTAGTGTTGTTGTATCTCAGTGGCAACTATGCACAACACAGCGGACACCATGATCCATTGTGGCGCCCAATTCCCATGTAGATTGCGCAACCAAGGGCGACAAAGGTGAGGACGAATAATATGGTCCCTGCAGTACCCATGTTGAAAGAATAGCATAAATAGTGGCATTATAATTAAGATAATAAACATAATTAATGCTATTACTGCACGAAACAAAATAAGCACAAATGCTATGTATCATAGTTATAAAAATCAAATAAAAGAATTTCAGCCAAAACCATAGATTCGTAATTGACCTTACGGTCAATAACTAATTATGGTTTTGAATTAGCGAGTAAATACGTTTAAATTTGGACCCTATAATGACTAGTTACGCTTTTAATCATTCAGGTGACGTACAAAAGTAATGCTAGACTCTATAATCGATTTGAATCTATTATTATGATGATATATCATATCAGTCATTCTCATTTTAATCTCACATAAGTGCATAAGATATTTCAAACCCGTACCCAAGCGTCAGCATCATAGCAGTAAGCATAAACAGGCAAAATGCAAGGGCGCACAATGCCATGCAAGCGGTACTTGTGGCATCTTTTTCATTGTCGCTCATTTTGCAATCACAGCGCGCCATATCTAAAAGACAATAGTGTACTATTGATTTTAGTTTTTAGTCGTTTTAGTGAATGGAATAGTTGTGGTTAGAGAAGATATCGATTTTATCAAAACATATCTTTGCAACAATAAACTTTAAAAAAAAATTTAATCAACGTTAAAGTATGCAAATACAAAAATCATTGAAATTAAAATATAACATATATCCAATCTAAAAAAATGATTCTCTTTATCTAGTTTCTAATATAAATATACATAACATCTTTGATATAACTATTAATATTTTATTCCAAGTGGGGAAAATAGAGGGTACTAGACTCACCTTTTAACAATAAATAACACAAAAAGTCATTCGCGGATATAACGTACTTTATTTGCTATGCGACTTCTACCGAGACGGGTGACAACCCCAAAAATGACAAAAAGTCACAATGCGCTCAGTATTTGGTGTAAGAGCCTATAGCTCTTACACATGCATCAGTCTTTCTTCTAATAGAGAGCACACAATTGTCAATATAATCCTGTGGTAGGTCGTTCCACTGTCGTATCAATGTGTTCTCAAGGTCCTGAATCCTGTCCTCAGGACGGATCAATCGGGATATCTTTCTCTTTAAGAGTCCCCACACATACTCAAACGGGTTCATGTAAGGACTTCAAGCGGGCCAATCCATACGCGATATCCCGTGATCTTCCAAGAAGCTATCCACGCGATGGGCTCTGTGAGGACGCGCATTATCGTCCACCAGCACGAATCGTTCGGGATCCATGGCGCCAGCAACTGGTAGGACATTGGGTTCCAGGATTTCCCTTGCATAGCGATCGGAATTCAAGTCTCCCCTGATGATCACAAGTTCAGAACGGCCTCCAAGTCTTGGCATTTTGACAATTTATTGTGCAAAAAAAGAGATTAAACTCATAATTTTGATAAATAAAAAGAGATCAAAACAAGCTTAGTACTCACCAATTTGTGAAAAGCCGAATAGAGTCGAACAAACTCGTTTATTTGTAGTCTATAGAATTTGCAGACGCCCGTTGCTTGCTAAAGTAGACTTCTATGAAGTACACTGCATATAGGCTTTTAGTCATTCTTGGGGGAGGCACCCGTCTTCGTAAAAGTTGCATAACAAAAAAAGCAATCTTCGCGAAGAATTTCTTGTGTTTTTATTGTTAAAAGACAGGTCTAGTACCCTGTAACTTTTCAGGAAAAAAACTATTTCTCAAAATATGTTAATTATTTGGACTTAATTATAAGTCCAACAAAGAACATATACATGTAAGACCCATACCGCTGACTCTCCTCGACGCTCCCCGTCTGGCCACGCACTTAGAGTGAATAGTATAAGTTGTTTAGCTTGGCTGAAGAAAACACTAAATAAGGTAGCATTATGCGTGTTTGTAAATGAAAGGGAACTAATAACAGCCCACTCGGCAAGACGTCCACGGACGTTGAGCGGACGCTCCACTTTGGGCCCATATGAAAGTTTTCCGGACGTCCTTATTCGTTGCGGACGTAGAAAAGACGTTGCATCGACGTCGCGTCCGAATCGGACGTACGATTTACGTTCTACGGACGCCGGGACGTAAAAGGACGTCCGGAAAACTTTCATATGGGCCCAGAGTAAGTCGTCCTCTCAACGTCGCGTCCGAATTTGACGTACTGTGGACGACTCTTTCCGAGTGGGAGTAGACCTGATCATTCCTTTATATCTTCAAAACAACTTAATATTTAGATACCAAATTGTTACAGTTTTCCTTTAAGGCCAAACCCCTTTTTGGGTGTCTCGTTTTTTTTGTTTTTTTTTGAAATCTTTGGTTTACTATGGTTTCTCTATGCATGTACTTTATAACATTTTGCACAATTCCCAGGGTCGGGCGAAATTGAAAATAACTGTTCCTCTCTAATTCTTTGCAATACTACAATGACATGTTCTATTGTTAATACTGCCCCTACCTTTAACTATGTGGAAATTTGAATTTCATTAGGCTCTGAGAAAGGCGACAAATTTATATGTTTCATATGTTATGCATAAAAAGTAACTATACATGTACATAATTATAGTAACGAACTACAGTAACGTGCATCGCTAAATGCCCATATCAAACGTTTAAACCATAAACCTATAAACACGATTAACGACAAATGCATAATTGGAACATAAACACTACCCCTTAAACGATAAAAGCATAATTACAAACGCTTGAACGCAAGGCAAACCTAGATGAAAGGTGCTCATTTAGAGCTCAAATATCTACAATCATTTTATCTTATACATATGATTATGTATAGACTCTTTTCAATAAGCTTTTCTATATTTCAAAGAAGAAAAATTCTTTATAGAGTCAAATATTGTATGGTTAATATTTCAACTAATCTGTAAAAGGTTTGTATACATAATAGGGTACTTTGCTACTATATCAGTTCAAACCCTTCTCTAAATGCGCAATAGTTTGAATTTAAATCAAATATATCATACAAAGATATAGACCTTGACTTTTAAAAGATAATTATATGATTTGAGGTACTGCATAGTTTGATTAGATTCTATTATGTGTCACAGTGCTTTTATAGCGAGAGCTACTCTTGCACAAATGCCTGTCCAGTTATTGATCGTATGACGTCAGTGACGTAACTACAGTGTTTTTCAGTGAGGCGATTGAAAAGGCCTTTCACAGCAAGATTTCGCTCTGTTTTTTTATGAATAATACCTATAAAATATAGTAAATCGTATTCTAAACTACATATGCTCCATGTCTGACATGTATTTTATATTATTATAAGTATTATAAGCACCTCGAAAAAGGTTTCACGGGAAGGGTGGTGGAGTTTTCCCTAAAACATCGAGTGGTCGCAATACCTGCATATTTTCGTAAACGAAAAGATTGCAGATAAAAATAATACGAATGTAGCTTTACAACACATGGTGAAACCAATTTCTTAGTTATTTTCACAAATCAAATATATTATTCTTTCTTTTTTTAATTCTAAGCCACTGAGAGAAACATTCAAGCTGTAAAGTGTATATGTTGTTGAACGAAATGAAATGATGTTTTTAAATTCGAATTGATCTTAAATTCAGCAGTAGAGGTGTGACATATACTCATGACACAGATAATTTTCTCTGTACATGTAGCTATAAACATTAAACTCTAAAGGCTGCATTGCATTAATTGCCTTTGGCTAATTTAAATAGTGTCACGAGTTCAAAATCAAAAATACTGTGAGGCTAAATTCGATAATCTCGTTTTAACGTGTGCTTTAGTTCATTAATCAATTAATCTTAAATTACGATTTAAGTACTCTTTGTTCACTCACATATCACACGGTCAAATAGATATATATTAATGTTTTAAAGGAGCATTGTTTTCGAAAATTGTTGTGAGAGTTGAGCCAAACAACATTCTTACATTTATCAAAATTTGAATAAAAATTACATGTAAACAACGGGTATGTCTTCAGTTGACAAACGCTTCGATAAAATATGAACGCAAAAGTTACAGTTGAAAATATATAGCAATTCAGATTAATTGACGTTTAAGTTTTGAAAATGTGAAATATGAAATTTATCATTACATGTCTTCAAATTTAAAGATATGACAATTATTGACGGATAATTTAAATGAGACAAAATGGTGTTTCAAACGCAAAACAAAACATCCGCTTTGATTCTTTCGAGCGCGGTTATTATTGCCTTCGTTGCTCTTCAATCTTCTGGTGAGTGTGATTATTTTGTTCTCTTTTGCTTTTCTCTTTTTTTTCTATCTTTTTATTTCTTGAAGCTGTTTTTTTTTAACTTTTAAACATACATAAAAGTGCAAATTAACGCGATCCTTAATTATTTAAGGTGAACTAGTTTGCACAATATGGATTTAAACAGATGAATTTAAGCAATTGAGGGGATGCGTGCAACAAAAAACAGTTTAATTTCTTATTAAGATTTTATCTTTTTGTTTATGTACGTTTAACTATTTCACTTAAACGATTTTACTTCGGAATTCTGAAAAAAAAACATCTAGTAAGTTGTTGCACGCATTCCTTTTAATTTGCAGGCCATGGACTTTCCTCCGCAATCTTCTTTGGCAAACTCCCCAACCACCGTAGCTCCCCTTACTCCTCCCGACGTCGCCATAGTTACGCAATCGCCCATGGCAACCACGGATACGGGGGTTCAACGCAGATCTTCCGGTCCAACAATAAAACCGTCTTATGTCTCGCAAAACGTGGAGTTTGCGCGCCCGTGGCGTCGTGTATTGGAAAGCGGCCTTTTGTTTGTGATGATACGTCGCTTGTTTGCTGTTTGAATACGACGTTCACGAGTGACGTCACGATTAAGAAGATCGTGTATCCGTTTAGTTTTCGAAGAGGAAAAAGGGGAAGAAGGAAAGGGAGGAGAAGGGGTTATGGGAATAACAGGCCGAATTGGAAATAATGTCATATTTGAGCGACTTACTGAACAAACTTCATATGCTCTGCGTATATATGGACACTTAGAAGAATACTTTTAAATACTAAAAATCACATTCGCTACATCTTATGTCTCGCGAAACGCGGTGTTTGCGCGCCCGTGGCGTCGTGTATTGGAAAGCGGCCTTTTGTTTGCCATGATGCGGCGCTTGTGTGTTGTTTAAATACGACGTTTACGAGTGACGTCACGATTAAGAAGATCGTGTATCCGAGTATTTTTAGGCGAGGAAGAGGGAAAGGAGGGAAAGGGAGGAGAAGGGGATATGGCAATAGGAGGAGGAATTGGAAATAATGAAATTTCGGAGTGATAAGAATTTTACCTCAATATCTGATGCATGGATATGTACACAGAAACGATTAATAAATGGAGACGGTGTATATATTTTATATGTATCAAAAACTTGAATATCTCGTTTATTGAAAAAAAAAACATCAATTAAATGTACTTTAAACGATCATAAATAAACAGATGTATTTTTCTGTTTTAACGCTTTGCTTCTTTCATTTTCATATGTACATTGAGAGCTGGTCGGATAAAGGTTTGGTCATCGATTATGACTATAAAGTATTTTTTTACATCTACAGTAAACGCGCTTTATAAGATGACGACTGGACGCCCGCACGCTTAACACTCTACGCCAGCAGGCTTATTTCTCCACGCTTCAATTCGATTATGCGCACGCCCGCACGCTCACACGAAATTAGCGTGAGAGCATGGAGTGTTAAGCGTACGGGTTGCAGTCGTCAAATTATAAAGCTCGTTTGCTGTATATTCAAACTTCGTTTGTACAAAAATACAAATTCAAACTAAGTTTTCAACTATTTCATTAATGCTCCATATATCAGTGCATTTTAATGTCGAAACATTTGAGTTTGTTTATATTTAATGATTAGCATCCAATTGAACAATGATAGAAGTGTATTGAAATATCTTATTTAATAGAAATCAGGAGGTTGTGTGAATATGAAGTGTCTGTGTTTAAATGATTTGAGAATAGTAAATTAACAACTTTCTTAAAATTTTAAAATTATGTTTTAAAGAAACAATGTAGAATTCTGCATACATATTTTCGGTGTCATAAATGTTTGTTTTTTACAATACAAGGTCTAGGGGTAAATGCAAAACAATTTAAATTATCGCTGCAATATGTCACTCATTCAAGACCATTTATGCACGGAACACCTTCATCTTTTTTCCAGACGCACACTCCGCCCACACCATAGTCCACAGCGGTTACGGGCACTTAGCTCACGTTGGTGACTACTTCGGAAAGAAACACGGCTTCTATGGCCTATCGGGCAAATTCTCAATCAACGATCGCACTACTTTATGTACGCTTAAGGGTGGTTCATGTGTCACAGCGACGTCATGTACGGGACGTAGTCAACGTCAGTTTGTGTGCACGGATACGTCGCTGATTTGCTGTTTTACGCCGCCGTCGATTGTGGTGAAGAAAGTGTTTGAAGTCACGAAAGCTAAGAAGAAAAGGGGGAACAAGAAGAAGAAAACGAGGAAGAGGAGGGGTTATGCGGATCATCATGATGATTATGATTATCATGACTATGATCATGAACATGACTACCATGACGACTATCACCATGACGATCATGACTATCACCATGACTATCACCATGACGATCATGACTATCACAATGACTACGATCACGACCACCATGACTACCATGACGATCATGACTATCACCATGACTACGACCATGACTACCATAGTGATCACCATGACTACCATGACTATGATCATTATGATGATTATCATGATGATCACAGACCAAACAAAAAACGGCGAAATCCAAGGGAAGAGTTCAAGGACACATATGGTCCCAAACCACGTCAATATGATGCTTATTCAAATGCATATCAGCAGCAGCAACCGAATTATAAACCGGATCAACCGCGGAAACATAAGAAAAAGAAGAAAAAGAGACCGCACAAAGAAACGACCAAATATATTGTTCAGACCATTTTCGGACATTGAATTTTAACAGCATTTCGTTATCAAATTATATAAACAATATTCATATCAATTTAAAACACATACAATATATAAACACTCGAGTAAGATATTTTTGATATAAATACGGGTAGCGATTTCTCATTATAAATCGCATAAAATCGAATTATGTAACTTTCAGTTTTATCTAATTTAGAATATATGTCTAACTAAATAG
This sequence comes from Hydroides elegans, assembly GCA_001703475.1. NCBI lineage: Eukaryota > Metazoa > Annelida > Polychaeta > Sabellida > Serpulidae > Hydroides > Hydroides elegans. Next base: position 24,557 of record LQRL01012729.1, on the reverse strand, counting down.
AAATAAAACAAAGTATAGAAAGTGAACAAGACTTGCTATTTATTTTTAAATAAACATAAATTACTCAATAAAGATATGTTGATTTCTATTTAAATTAAATGCTGTTATTTTACGTAGTAAATTGTAAATCAAGATCCGTGACAATGAGCGAAAAATATGGTTAACTTTGCACTTATTCTAACTTATACTACTCGCAAATATTCGTCGGAAATACAGTCACTGTGGGGATTCCAGTTAAGAGATTTTTTCAAAATGCTTGTAGGCACTCTATTTCTGTGCACAGTCCACTAGAAATCAGGTTTTATAATATAGAGTCTAGAAACGTAGCAAATAATTAGGTACCAGACAATGTTTCTTGGGACTTTCTAAACTATTCTCCCACCTTGAGCGCAAATCTATAAACTGACGAAAGCGGTGATGTGATAAGATTTATAGGCAAAACAGAGTATTAAAAAACAAATAAAAGAACAACCTTGTCAAAGCTCAAGCCTTTTTTTTCGCCTCATGGAATCCGTCATGGCGGTTTTAAAATTTCCAAAAGCCATCCAAAAACATAGTAGAGTCTCCACCGCTTGATTTCAGATTTTGTGTGTTGCCATGGATTGGGTGGTTACGGTGGATACGGTAGCTTCCTGAGTCACGGTTTCGGAGGATACAAGTCCTTTCATTTCATCAACAAAACTGCTCTGTGTCTGGCTAAAGGTGAGTATACATTATATTTTGCATAAACATGTTTATCCATGTAACATCAACGATTCGAAATATCTCATTTGGGTAACATTTCCAAATATTTAAACGCTATTTTTGTTGGATCGCACATCTAATGTATATTTCTAAGCATAATCTTCTTGAGTCTGGTACGTTCGGCTTAATATGTATAGATAATTTTAAGTCATAAAAACACTAATCGAAGACCAAATTTGAATTATATAATAATTGAAGTATATGTTTACTTGGACTCAGTGTTTTGTTTTCCGAAACATACGGTTAACCGAATATAGATAATTCAAAATCGGGTTTGAAGAAAAAAACATGACAATTTCATCTGGAAAAAAAGTTTTTAGTGGTGATGATGAATTTATATGATTCTTCAAATATATATTTATTTTAAATCACCAGGTGGTACATGTGAAACAAATCCCGCCACGTGTACAACCGGAATCGTGAAATTCAACTGCGACGCAGGCGCACTTTGCTGCTTCAATCGAACGCTCACCAAGTTCATTTCCGTTACAAAGATATTTGGTGGAGGAGGGAAAAGGAAGAAAAAGAGGAGGAGAGGTGGGGGATATGGAAGGAGGAGGGGATCGTCGTATTGGAAATGAGATATTGAAATAAAGAGGCGGAAGTAGCTGTGTTTTATTTAAAGGCATTTTAATCATTATGGTTTGATTCTATGTTCGATATCAATTATCATACGCAATAGCAATTTATAACATGTTTAGAATCGATTTATGAAAAAAAAATATATTTTCATAATTTATTAATTTCTTTGTGATTCTGAAATAAAACGTCTTGTAGTTATGAAATAAACTGTAATGAAACTAATTGCCGGTGTATTTATTTATAAAAACGCATATGAATGCGTGAATACAAAAAAAAACACTTTTTTTCCAAAATTTAACTATATGTTTTTCTTCATTGAATAATATTTTCACTTTGCAATTACACATCATTATGTTGCTTATCGTTTTGTGTATCTTGTGTGAATTTATACAATAAAATTCAAAATCAAAATGCAATAAAGCACATGGGTGCACAACAACTTATTTATATTTACAGTTATATGTTCAAAATTCAAAATCAACATATTGTATCACAAGCAACATGCTCCCGACTAGGGTTCTGCGTCATATGAACCACATTGTCATTCATTTCACTCGTTTCATTCGCCGCATTCTCATTGGCTCCCTCATTCATAGTAACGGGTTCACAGGTTTCAACTGCATTATGACGTATCGTTTTCCGGTAAAACCGCGACAGTCGAATCGCAATGGCCAAACTGGGAACCAGTACAATAAGCGTCCATCCCTGTGCGAGCCATGTTAAATTATAGGGATTCAGTACGTCCTCACATGCGACATTAACGACCCCAGCTACGGCCTCGTAAACGTCACGGCATTTACCGATATCGTATTTGATGGAATCCGTCATCGAATAAGTAAGGTTGACTAATGTGTCATAGATGTGTGATGCTGTTTGATTGACGTTTTCTTGTATCATATCACTTCCATGTGTGTTCAATGTGTCCTCCGCTGTTGTTAGTTCAAATAACAGGTTCTCTAAGTCCGCTGCGTTGTATGTATCATCAACGAATTGCAATTCATCTGCCATCGCCGTGGCATCAGACTCAATTGCAATAATGCTGTCATTATAGAGTTGTCGGCTTGTTTCGGCATATGCACGGAAATTATTCGCCAGCGATGGGACGTTAAGTGAATCAGCAGTGAGATCTAGTTGGTCGGCAAAGTCATTCAAATTCAGGCTAGTTATGTTGCTAGCGAGTACCGAATAATAGAAAGTAAAGTTTATCGATTCAAGGCCAGTGTAGACGATTTTCAATGTGTCGTTTAATGCCGGGGTTAGAAGAGTCACATTAACATTATAACTTGTAGACGCGAATTGTTTCAAACTCTGCTCAATACCTTCAAGATTCAGATACTGCGTTGTGTTCAAAACGGAATCATCCATCTCTAGCGCCTGGTAAATAGACTTGTCTTTTTCGCAATTTTCAACGAGTATGCTCGTGCTCAAATTGGAAACGAACAAATCGGGAAATGCGCTGTCAATCACGGAGAGGGCGGGGCTTGTATGCGACAGTGGCGACACATAGCGACAGGCTTCCGTATAAGACAACCCACCGCTTACAAACATTGCCATGGTTACCAGCATATGCAGAAAGGTAAATATGAAAGTCAAGGACGCACCAACGAGAAGACTACGAGATGCATGTCGAGTTGTGCAGGAATTGGATTTTCCGTCAGAGGGCAATTTGCAGCAAATTCCCATACACAGTCCCAAAAAGTAGCAAATACAAATCTTGCATAGAATCGCACTGAAACCTAAACTCGCATAGAACCAATAATCACCGTATGTGTCAACATCTTCTGAATAACTAGATAATGTGTCCGTCCATTTGGATAAACCAAGCTCCGGGATCGAATCCTTTACATCGTCAGTGGCATTCGACAAAGCATCATAAATCACATCCAACTCCGATTGAATCAAGTCAATTTCCAAACCCCATGTTGCGCTGATACCATCAGCGATCCCATAATAATTGCTCTCAGCCTGTTTTGCCATACCCTCGATATCGTTACTAATAGCAACATCCAGGGATAGAATAGCAAAATCCAGGGTCGGGAGCTGTGAGTAATCAACTATGATTTCCAGTAGCTCAGTCATTTCCTTTGTTGTTTGGCATTCGTCGACAATGGATGAACAGAGATCTGCGTCTGATATGATACTACTGGTAAGAGTACCGAGATCTGCTTCCAGGCTCTGTGTTTCCTGGTCCAACGAGGTTCGCAACGTATTCGCTGTATCAAGGCTATCCCGCATAGCGGGTATCGCATCAGTGAAGTTAAGAAGCTGTTCAAGTAGCGGCTCGACATTGGTAAGTGAACCTATTTCCGCTAGTGTATCATTACCAAGGTTTTCTAGATCCACATTGATATCATCATACACCGATTCGTATGCACCGATGATGTATTTTTCTGTCTCATAAATAGTGTCATTGCGATATATATCCAGCGATTCAAGATGCGTGTTCACCGCGTTTATCGCTCCCGTTTCAACTTGTGTTTCCTGCCATAAACGAATCGTCGCTAATATGCAAACCGCGCAACCTAAAGTGGTTATTATAGTAAATATAAACAGGAAAGCCCCACAACACACGCGTGCGCATTTAGCGTTTTTGCCATCACGTGGGTTCGTTGCTACGCAACAGCATTTACAGCAGTTTCTACAGCAACAGAAGATGATACCGGATATTGGAATGATTAATACGAATAAACCACCGATCGCTAATAAAATGACGTATCCTAATAAGTAGTTTATCCATTCTGTAGGTTCTTCGCTAAATGAATCTATTACGGCGTTTGGTAGGCCTTTGGAAAGGTCGATTTGTGGAGCTGAATCGTCTGTATATTGAGTTGGTTGGAGAATGTCTCCCAAAAAGAAGTCTGTTAAGTCATACAGTGGATCCAAAAAGGAAGACTCCATTTTCACCAATTTTCACAATTTTATATTCCGAAAGCGAAATTTGTTGTAACAATGTATTTCATTTATCGTCTTCATCGAATTTAAATTATTCCTTTTTTCCTGGATCTAACATTACTCTTAACCAGTATAACCATTGTCGTTCATTTCAAAATATAATATACATTGGAAGTTTACTCCTCGATATGAGTTGTTATTAAATTTATTCTATACAAATATGATATGTAATTTTAATCGAAAAACAGTGACTGCAAGAAGCGTATAGCTTCCATCAAATCAAAAAACGTAACAACTTTCCCTACTTATCACACTTTTGTCATATTTTCATATATTGTGCAATAACCTATCATTCATATTTTCGTCACAATGAATAAGTGAATAATAATTTGTAAATACGTTTTATTGACTTACCTGGGTTGGCCAAGTAACATGGTTTACTCACACAAAATATATTGATAATAATGCGATGAAAATGTATCAATGTCTTATCGCTTGTTAAATAATGGTATTGATATCACCTGTCAAAATTAGCTATTTAACGCTTTTTAGCTATAACATCATAAATGCGGATGGATAAGTGTATATTTATTATAGATCATTGAACATGTAAGTGATTGGTGCGCAATTTTCTAAATATGTATATGTTGAACTTATTATAGGAATCAAGAAAAATAATTCAGATTTGTTCTCATCTGTTATTTCTTGTTGACTCTTATTAATGATAAGTTTAAAAAAAAAACACGTTTTTTTAATATGTCCCTTTGTTAATTGAAAACACATGGAAAGATCTCATAAAGGAGAAGATATAAACCTGTATGAATAAGTTTCTTTTTATTAAATCAACTTTGTCGAGATAAGCTTTTATTAAATAGTCTTCTGAAAATGGTTCTATATTAGATTTAGGTAGTTGACGGGCACCTCACGAGGTGGTCCCCAAAAAAGGTGTTCCCCACCAGTTTCCAGCTGGCTTGGAAATTTTGAGAAAATGCCTTCTAGCTTGGAAATTTGTGCAGTTAGGGGAACACCTTTTTGATAATTTCTTAATTTTCGCAATAGATAGTGAGAATAATCATTTCGAAATTAATGAAATATGCCTGCAATGGTCTTATAAACTGATATTTGCAAGAAATGATAGGTAATTTGGTTATATTCAACATTTCAATTTTCGCAAAAGGTGTTCCTTTTCAGCTCCAAGCTGGCTAGGAAGATAGGAACAGCCCAGCTGGCTTGGAAAAAGTGAACAGCTTTTAGCAAAATTTTAATTTTCAAAAACAATTATTTCGTTGTCATTCATAGTTGTAATGGTGTTTTAAGGTAATTTTACAACTTTTTGAAAAATGTGTGGTGGATTGCCCTTCGTAGTTGAAAGAGAAGATAGACTCAATATCATAATAAAAGTAGCGAACACATTTTCATAAGAAATACTTGCAATGCATTGACATTTATTGAAATATTAACAAATGAAAGTTATTTTATTTTAATCTCAAACATTTCCACGTTTAAACAAGTCGACCAAGAGATCTGTTCGAGAACACCATATTTTAAAAAAAAAAACATGATCGCATAAGTATAAATCAGACAGGTTAACGTGATGTATATTTAAAACGTTTTTTTTATTCGAATTCGAACATATGATAATTGCCATGAATATATTAATTTTCATCAGCTTGCAGCAAGGATTATATTAGCCTGTTTACTTAGTCCCACTGGGAACCTTTTAGCCACACAACCATTATTTTTTAAAACATTGCACGATCTTTTTAAGTGCTTTGCGAGCATATTCAAAAGCACCCGGAAGTGAAATATAAGAAACGAAGCTGGGCCAAAATGTTCCGCCCAAAGGTTTTTCAACCAAAACATGTACCTTTTGTGTCAATTTTTGAAACTTTATTGGCGTAAACTTTCGGGTGATTTTTTTTGTCCCATGTTGTGTTTTTAAAAATCTTTATTGATGGATACTTTTTGGGCGGATATTATAAGAAACACCATCCTTGTGCAGTAAAAAGAAGTCTTATACTTTCATATTTCGTTAAATTGTTACTTTAATTTGAAAAAAACGACATTCTGATAGGGTTGGTTAACTAAAACATTAATGTTATTTTCTCCAAATTATAAATGTACTTATTTCGCTGAACTTCTCGTATGCGCCATCTCATTGTGCATATCCACCATCAGTATAGTAAATTTAGAAGGGCACCCCACGACATATTTTCCAAAATGTTGCAAAATCAACTTAAAACACAATTTCAATTACGAAGAACAAAAAATTAATAGTATTTAAACATTAAAATTTTGCAAAAAGGTGTTCCTTTTTTTCCAGCTGGGCTGTTTCTCCTCTTCTAGCCAGCTTGGAACAGAAAAGGAACACCTTTTGCGAAAATTTAAATGTTGCATATAACAAAATTACATACTCTATCTTGTAAATAACAGTTTAATAGACAAAGGCAAGCAAGTTTAATCAATTTCGAAATAATCATTCTCACTAAATATTGTAAAAATTAAGAAATGATCAAAAAAGATGTTCCCCAAACTGCTCAAATCTCCAAGCTAGAATGGATTTTCTCAAAATTTCCAAACCAGCTGGAAATTGGTGGGGAACAGTTTTTTTGGGGAACAGCCGTGAGGTGCTCTTCAATTTAGTACTGGTCGCTATACTCCTTAATTGTGAATTCCAATTGAACAATCGCATCCTAACACCATATACTACATCATGACAATCGAACGAGCCTCGCGAACGTGGTTAAAAATACATCAATATTATTGTGTTTGAGAAGGTTCCCCTTTTAACTTTTTTATACCAACTTGTAACGTAGAGGATGTAATAGTATGTAATTTTGTTATATGCAACATTAAAATTTTGCAAAAAGGTGTTCCTTTTTTTCCAGCTGGGCTGTTTTTCTTCTTCTAGCCAGCTTGGAACAGAAAAGGAACACCTTTTGCGAAAATTTAAATGTTGCATATAACAAAATTACATACTCTATCTTGTAAATAACAGTTTAATAGACAAATGCAAGCAAGTTTAATCAATTTCGAAATAATCATTCTCACTAAATATTGTAAAAATTAAGAAATGATCAAAAAAGGTGTTCCCCAAACTGCTCAAATCTCCAAGCTAGAATGGATTTTCTCAAAATTTCCAAGCCAGCTGGAAATTGGTGGGGAACAGCTTTTTTGGGGAACAGCTCGTGAGGTGCTCTTCAATTTAGTACTGGTCGCTATACTCCTTAATTGTGAATTCCAATTGAACAATCGCATCCTAACACCATATACTACATCATGACAATCGAACGAGCCTCGCGAACGTGGTTAAAAATACATCAATATTATTGTGTTTGAGAAGGTTCCCCTTTTAACCTTTTTATACCAACTTGTAACGTAGAGGATGTAATAGTATGTAATTTTGTTACAGTAGACTCTCGTTAATCGGAACTCGTCGGGACCAAGCAAATTGGTTCCGATTAACCGTGGGTTCCGATTAACAGTATTTTCAATATATCTGGAAAATAAGACCGAAAGTCCCATCTTTTGTCAAAAGCTATATCTTGCTTGATCTTCTGCGTTAAAGGAGTCGAATATAAGCGTGAAACAGAATCAAATATTTCTTTGATTTTAGAATGATACAAAATAATATTTTGGGTTTTTTTTTCAAATGCAATTACCACTCTCTTATTTGTTTCATAGAAAAACGAACGTTTTAATTATGAATCACACATCTCAAGACACACAGTGAAGTGTACCTTTACTCCGTATGTTTGATGGACGGCACTCTTAATCCCAACCCCTTTACAGTCAAGCGTACCTTTACTCAGGCGAAACCCTTAATTCTCTCCTCTTTATGTTAATGGACCTTACCTCTTTGTATGTATGCATGCTTTGTACTCAAAGGAAGGTGGCAAAGTGTCAACCACATCAGTTCATAGGATAAACCCCTTTATCGATACCCCTCCCTTCTTAATTGTTTTGTTTATTATAAACAAAAGATGCGCCTTAAAGAAAGTATGGTTTGAATGAGCATTAAGGAGCTTATGTTTTTATATATTTGCAATAGCAATGTTGACTGAATTAGTTGAAATGAACTCTTTTGTGATTCTTCAATAGACTATTTTATGTTTTTTAGGCTCATATTTGGGGTTCCGATTATCAGTGTATTCGTTAATCGGAACTTTTACATTGGTTTAAATGGAGCTATTTGGCGGGACCGACGAAATCGGTTCCCATTAACCGATAGTTCCGATTAACAGTGTTCCGATTAAAGAGAGTCTACTGTATATGCAACATTAAAATTTTGCAAAAAGGTGTTCCTTTTTTTCCAGCTGGGCTGTTTTTCTTCTTCTAGCCAGCTTGGAACAGAAAAGGAACACCTTTTGCGAAAATTTAAATCTTGCATATAACAAAATTACATACTCTATCTTGTAAATAACAGTTTAATAGACAAATGCAAGCAAGTTTAATCAATTTCGAAATAATCATTCTCACTAAATATTGTAAAAATTAAGAAATGATCAAAAAAGGTGTTCCCCAAACTGCTCAAATCTCCAAGCTAGAATGGATTTTCTCAAAATTTCCAAGCCAGCTGGAAATTGGTGGGGAACAGCTTTTTTGGGGAACAGCTCGTGAGGTGCTCTTCAATTTAGTACTGGTCGCTATACTCCTTAATTGTGAATTCCAATTGAACAATCGCATCCTAACACCATATACTACATCATGACAATCGAACGAGCCTCGCGAACGTGGTTAAAAATACATCAATATTATTGTGTTTGAGAAGTTTCCCCTTTTAACTTTTTTATACCAACTTGTAACGTAGAGGATGTCTACGTTTTGTTGAAGTGTTAGATATAAAAACAAAAACTGTCATATTACATTGGATCCAAATTATACATGTTTTTTTTTTCACTTCTACTTCTATGTTCGACATCATGACCAAACATGTTCCCTGTTAACATTTTGATACTTACTT
>LQRL01012729.1:570-11416 GCA_001703475.1 Hydroides elegans | reverse complement strand
GGGGGGGGGGGGGGGGGCAATAATATCATGGTACACCGGTTTGAATATGGCGAAGTAAAGAAATGCTAATTTATTCAAAAGTATAAAGATTGTCATCAAATTGCTATTGCTTCTATACAATGATACGTGTGATTACCCGGTATAATGACATTGATTTTTTTTCTTTAACTCAAAAATATACATGTATCTATTCTTTTTTTTTTCTTTTTATCCTGGTCGTTTTTTTTTCTTAATATTTTTATTATAAGGCAAAACCAATTAGAAATAACCCAATTGTTAGGATATATTTAATTTCAAGTTCAAAGATCGTCGTATTTTTGGTCACAAGACGACATTTCCACGTGAGGAATCCATATAATTTGAATGACAATGTACGTATAGTTATTGTCTGAATTCGAATACAATGTAAACTATAGAAACATTGTACCTACTTATAGTAGGGTCATTGCTTTAAACAAAAACAACAAAGAAACATCCCATTGCGTCTGAAATGTTTATAATTTAATAATTCTAATTTTGGGCTTTGAAATATTATAATTTGCCATGATCTTCCAGTGAAATTTGAGGGCCGAGTGATTCTTGATGAGAACTTTATAACAAATAACGAAACCGCGAACCTCGAAATCAGAAACCTATGATCTCATAGCACCACAAGCTCAGAAGTATTGATAGAAATTTGTTTATTTTCGATTTAGTTGTGAATAAATTCAATTTATGTATTTTATTAAAATACCTCCATGGTGTTATTGCTTTTAAACTAGGTAATATCTTTCTTCAATAAACCAATAAAAGTTCACTGTTACTGATTCACATTTCCTATTCAAACGTTTTCAAATTGTTAATAAATGTATTTAACTATTTTTCATGAAAAACACCTCGTTGGACCAATGTCTTGAGGAACACTGATGTCCACAAATTCTTACACACAATATCGCATAGAACAGCGCGTTGGTTTATGGTCTAGGTTTCACAAAATATGTATCGTTTTACTTAGAACTTTGCTATTTAGCAATATTTGTTTTCCTTATTCACACACTAGCCTGAAGATGGATATATCGGCAAATGATCGGTATTTAATTCACTTCTTATAATAATGTGAAATACGAGAAAGTGCATTTCTTACAAGCAACAGGATATAATTTACAGAGTTTTAAGTAAACAGCGTCAACAATACTTCATGGATCTTTGGCAATTTACTGAAGCGTTGGTCTATTAAGGATTTTTAGCAAACGTGTAACAGCGTAGTTTTGAAACTCACAGGGGATTCATATTTCACTCCATTCATTTTGGTCAACCTTCATGGTTTTGGGAAAACGTCTGTATTGTCGTCATAACAACTATCCATCTAGAAGGTGTCCACTGTGAAATATTTAAGCGTGGCCAAGTGACAGGTCTAATTAACAAACAGACCAAAGTGCGTATATAGTCTGCTCAAATAGAGAAATGAATGATCATCAGTTTATTTGTAAAATGTGGGCATTATGTTAGTTAATGTTTCAGGCACTTTTAGAAAGATCGATTATTCGCACAAAGAATTCATGTTTTGTTGATAAGTATGAAGTGGTTACCACTTGAGTAACATTAGGACTGTAATTGAGGGACACAGAAGAAATAAAAGGACAATCTACCGGTTTTTACCAACGATACATTGAATCAAAATATTTAATTCTTTGGTTGAGAAACGCTTAAAAACATCTAAAATAAATAATTAGAAAATGTGGCTAGTGGCATTTTAGAGCTCGTTGATTTTTCAAATAAAATGTTTAACTTCCGGTTCGATAACGCGTTAAAAATTGAGGGCCTAAAATTCCGACACACTGTGTGGTTGAATATTGGTCAAAATTTGGTTTATAATTATAATTAAGAGAACGCAATGACATGTCAAACTCACCGAAAGTTTCACAGTTAAAGAATAGACATTGAGTAATGATGCCTGTTTGAAAATCATCCAAAAAAGGTTATTAATTAACTTTCAAAAGTAAATAGATATGCGTAGGTAAAGGTTATCAGCACAGGTCTGATATTAGATCCGTTTTTGAAAATGCATGCGTTTTTGGACTGCGGCAGACAGCATTACAAGGCATTTAGTATTTCCATGAATGTTGGTTTGAACAAAAGAGAAATTAATTAGATGGAACGTAACGAATCTAAAATCAGATATATCAGCAATGCCACATATCACTTCTTAATGTTCATTTTGACTTTTTGTCGTATTGAATCATCTCAAGGTTTAAATGCGCCACATAAGCTGTTAAATATTGTTGCGCCACAAGATGGAATACGATGTCCGATAGTTGTATAAATTTTTTTTAAGGAAATATTTTCCTCTAAACACCCCCATTCGTATACAAACACGAGAAAGAAAACAAAACAATTAATCATTCCTCGAATCCAACAAATAAGGGACCAATGACGCACTAAGTTCTCGAAATAATGTTCAAGCACCTCAACATACTTCCTGTTTCGCTCAAGCTCTCACATTCCAAGACACGTTAACTGCAAAGACCAACAAACTCAGCTGTCAAGTAATCCGAAGATGAACACATCCTGCATACAAGAAAGGACTTTTCAAACGAACTTGTTGAGTGACAGGTCATACAAATTGCAGACCTCGTTGAACCTCGTTAAACCGAACGCGGCTAAATCGAATCATTGCTTTAACTGAATGCATTTTGGGATCCGAGGCTCTATATTTTCTTGATAAATCTAATCAAATGAACCGAAACTCAGTTGAATCTAACGGTTTCCCCTGGTCCTGAGATGTTCGGTTTAACGAGGTTCTACTGTATATGGACAACTGCAGACAAGGGAGAAATGTGTAGGAGGCAATATACCAATACTATTTCAAATGTGATGTGCCCTTGTGTTAACGTACCCATTGGCTCTCTTTTATGGTTGAATAACATAAACGTTCTAATGGAAAATAGTGAAAACTGTGACTAATTTAAATACAATCTTATAAATTAAACATTTAGTTGTCTTTCCAAAATGTGATAAACAAATTCTGGCCTACTTCAAACTGCATTAGATAGGCCAAGCACGATTCTATTTAAATTGTTGCTAAAGTATATGCATATGTGTTATTTCTGTCTAATTGTTCTTTACACTCTCAAATATCTCCTCGCCCAACTCGCCATTAGGTTTTAAGGCTTTGTCGTCTTTTCTGTTGCTTGGCCCGTTTGTTTTATTCGTTTTATTTAGTTTTACAGACCGTCTACCGAGGAATTGGTCAAAATTATGAATTATTACGGTGATTTTTTTTCGCATGAAATTGTATGAATATTTAAGGAATCAAACTTTTTTCCCTTTCTAAATGATTTTGAGATATTATGTTCTTTATTGTTCATTGAAAGAAACAGCCATTTATTTTATCAAGCTATCTTGAATTTAGCGAAATAAATAAAGCGAAATATATTGATTTATTTCATGTTAACATGCTTCTGTATACAGGTGTATGCTATTAATATTATATGGCTTTAAGAGTATGTCGATTCATATTAACGTCAGCGTACAATCGAAAACTCCGCTAAAATTCAAGGAATATTCGCTATAAATTTGCTTCTAACAAAATTCCACTTCAATATTTGGTGTAAAAACGTGTTTATAAATATACAATTAATATATAAAGTGCGAATTTTGGCACAATAAAAATAAATGCGACGACTTTAAAAGGTGTGTGTTCATATAAATTATTAAAATTTAAAAGAAAAACATATAAATAATCAACATATATTTAGATAGTTTTACTTTGGTCTATGCCTTCATATGCAAACTGATCATGATCGCACTCATATGCCTTAACATCAAATTTGACAAATAATATGTATATTGTAGGCTATTCCATTTCATTAGTGCTTCTATTTCTAAATGTTTTACTCCACTTTATAATATCCTTTATGACGTATTGTCCAATACAACTAACAGCATTTCTTACACATATACATACATCACCATAGAAAACATAAAGATGAATACAAGAAGAGATAAAAACTAGACCCTTATATTTCCATAATCACAACTGTTTTATAATCATTATCTAACTCATCGTATTTTAAAATGTCATGTTTTCACTTTCACATTGCACATCATCTAAGACATCGTGTATATCAAATCTGTAAAACACAATTATACTTATCACAAGTAAATAACATTAGAACTGAATTCTTCTAATTTTCCCCACTTCTATCAAAACCCAGACTACCACAGTAAAATTAATCGCAAATTTGATTGATTTAAAACAATTGACCATCTACTTGACTCGGCGATCTGGTTCTGAATATTGTTTAAATTACACAACGGAAAATTTGCCGTTTCAATGAAAACACATGATTTTCAAAATTTATAACAAATAAACATAAGCATCAACACAATTTGCTTAGGCGGGTATAGCAATATGACATTTAACCGAATTTATAGTGTTTGGGTAGATACATCAAAATTATCATCAATGTTTATATAATACAAAAATACAATACAGAAACGTACGTTCAGTTAAATACATATATAGCCTTTTATGTGCATTTTGAAATAGGACCTGCATTTTCAAATCCAAAAATTGTCTTGTATAAACCAATTTTATCTTATAGGGACACCATGTTACATTTATATTCCCTAATATATTACAAAAAATACCATATACACACATAAGCCCATAAAAAATATACTCAAACGCAAATAACGAATTCAGCATGTTAACAAGACTTACATTCAACATAATACATGTATAAGCTTTGGAAATAGGCATCGATATGCCTACATAAGTCATAGCACATGTACAATGTAAATACATCAGTTATGAGGGATATTATTACATACAAATATAATGGAAAGAAACCTACATAAATCACATACATAAAAAGTTTAAGAATGTTACATCTTTGTCTTATTATGCCTACATTTATAGCATTAAACACAATCTACATTAAAAAAATATATATCTAAGTATTGGCTTCAAAGTGATGAGAAATATTAGTAGTTTAGTATTCCCTGCTCACCGTTTGCTAAATACATTGTTAATTTTATGTTCTTGGAATCAAATTGGTTATCTATCAATGTAATCTTAAAATAATCATATAATGCATATGTGTTGAAAAAAGAAAGATCACTCAAATTGAGTATTATGCTACAAAAAGGTTTTATAACATATCATACCATGTATATCATAATTATTAATAATAAATCATCATTTTCCCTATATACTCAGCTAGTAACTTAATTTTGTTATTGTATATAGCATATAAACATCACAGAGGAAGTTACAGTGGAACCTCGTTAAACCGAACACGGATAAACCGAATTATTGCTTAGACCGAATAAATTTTGCGATCTGAGGCTCTATATTTATTTTATACATATCATCGGATAAACCGAAAATCGGTTAAACCGAACGATTTTCGCCGGTCCCGCGGTGTTCGGTTTAGCGAGGTTCCACTGTATATAGATTGATAGATAAAGAATGTTTGCATCGACCTTTTTCTTTAAACGGGATAAGACGCGTGATCTATCCGCTTTCGAATTCTGAAACAAAATAATACAAATTATACAATAATACATAAAACAATTGTATATGTGTCACTGTCCTTATTTGCAATATAGTTTAAACTCGCTTCAGCACAAATCATTATGTGATCACAAGTTATGTAGTTTTTTTTTTTCACTTTATCATTTTTATGAAACAACTGGTTTGTTAAATTAATTCTATGTTCCCGTTATTTTATCTTAAATTTAGTTCCTAATATAAACGTCCTGCCCCCAGCAAAAAGCGTAGGAGGAACACAATATCTTAAACATTATTATTTGAGTTATACATTATGCAGAACGATATCATGTTAGCAATATAAACAAAAATATAATATGGTATTAATTGAAAAACAATCCTCACATTTTCTTACCTATTCGTATTATCAGACAAGGGCAACCTCCCCATCTGTACACCATCGTATCTTTTCACTGTCGCTGTCGTTGCACCACCGAAATCAAACACGTGATTTGGATTTAAGTTGAAGTTGAACTTGGAGCTGTTTTCATTTGGTTGGTTTTGCGTCGTGCGTAGAGCGAGATGTAAGCGTGGACTGCGTCGAACTAGGGTCGTGGTTGTGTTGGATTTGAGTTCGCTTAGACGTAGTGGTTGTGGGCTGAAATATAAAAACACACACAAACAGTATTAAGGTTGTGAACATATCTTGATATACCGGTGTATTGATTACGGTTGCTCTAAACTACACGACTGCTAACGTTCTATGGAAAAGCGCAGTTACACAATTCTATAATCAATATGTAACAAATATTTATCTGAAGCATCTGAATAGTAGTTTTTTTTTTAAATATCGTTTTTCTTTTTATAGCCAGCAGCAAATGCCTTCAGCACATCTTATTTATGATTCAATTCCTAATGGTGAACTACAATGTTTAAATATCTCCCGTAGCAATGATTTAATTCCTCATAGTTTACCTGCACATGGGACTGTCAATGTCCATTAGCAAAGGAGTGCTGGCTTTTGGTGTCTGTTTGGCTGATTCTGTTTCAAATGTAATAAAGAACATGATTGTCAAGGGTTTGACAATGACCCAGCTTTAGTGTATAGCTTTGAAGGTATTTAAAAACTTGCACATGTGTAACGTTGCTTTAATATTTGCACTAATTGTGCCAGTAAATAAAAAGACGGAAATATGCGTAAGTTAGTCACATATCATCTTTTTGTTTTAACTTCTGCATTAATATATTTTAGAAGGGGTGATACATGTAAACCAGATGGGATTCGAACCCGTGACCGAATGAGTGGGAGCACCATGGTCTACCAACTGAGCTACAGGCCCCTCTTGCGGTTGTATAAACATACAAACATGTATACATGTTACAAGAATGCATTATGTATAGTTGAATTTGAAGATTTCCCGAATCAATGCGACTATATATCCTAAAGAAATATATAAGGAATATCATTTTGGCATTTTTAAATGTAAAAGTTTTTGGGGCTGAATCCAGGTTCGAACCCATAATCGTGGGATCATTAGGCAGATACTCTACCAACTGAGCTATCTAGCCAGATGTGAAACACCTTGCTCCAGGAAGTCAATAAATGACATAAAATGATAAGCATAAGGGTAAGTATAAGCTAATATACAAGACCAGAATGATAAAGATAAGAAGAAAGATTAGAAGAAGAACAAGGTTAAGTATAAGTTCAAGTGAAAGTAAAAGATACAAGATTATATAAAAGGCCAAATATGACATAAACGACAGAGTCAACAATAGCGACCACAATTTAAGATCGTGATCAAAATCACATATTTACCATATATATTCATAATAATTATTAATGCCATTATGTATTCATATTCCTTACTATTATTACAATAATGATAAATAATTTATCATCATAATTATTAATTCCATGGCCATCAGACCACAATGGTTCGATCGTCATCAATATCATAATCCATAATGAGGTGACCATATAGAAGCGTGTGTTAAAGTTTGAAAGCTCTATGATCAAAACTGTGGGAGAAGATAGGGTTTGTAGCTGAGAGTTTTTTTACTTTAATTAAGACCTAATTGGGCGGAAATGGCGAAGTCCACGATGGCTACCACAATGGTTTCGATCGTCATCAAGAGCACAATCCATAATGAGGTTCTCATATACAAGCGTGTGTTAAAGTTTGAAAGCTCTATGATCAAAACTGTGGGAGAAGATGCAAGACCAAATTGGGCGGAAAAGGCGAAGTCCACCCTGGTGGTTCGATCGTCATAAAGAGCACAATCCATAATGCAATGACCATATAGAAGCTTGTGTTAAAGTTTGAAAGCTCTATGATCAAAACTGTGGGAGAAGATAGGGTTTGCAGCTGAGAGTTTTTTTACTATATATAAGACCAAATTGGGCGGAAATGGCGAAGTCCACCATGGCGACCACAATGATTCTATCGTCATCAAAAGCACGATCTATAATAAGGTGACCATATAAAAGCTTTTGTTAAAGTTTGAATGCTCTACGATCAAAACTGTGGGAGGAGATAGGTTTTTAGGGAAAAGTTTACGGAATAACTAACTAACTAACTAACTAATTAACTAGCTACAGTGTGCGAAATAAGGATTTGGAAGCCGGTGGCCCAATGGCCACCGGGTCTCCAAAAGCCGGTGTCCCGACCGAGACCCCGGTGGCCAAAATCGATTTTTTCATAAATCATAAAGATTAAATCAAGGGTACATTTAAAATCCTAATTTGTCACCACCTTAAACCACACTCGCGCTGAAGAAAACACCGTACTGCCAAAATGACATTGGCATAAACAGTTTTAATATTGTAAAATACCCTGAAGTGCGACGCGAGCGCAAATTTTTACGGAAACTTCTTATGGAATTTTATCAATTGAGCATTGAAATCCTTATAGATTACATTCGCACAGGCGCGAGTGTTATCTGAAACGACACTCGCGCAGCCAAAGGGTCGTTGGTATGCTTGACCGCTAAGTTGCACCTATATGTAATGCAACTGAACAAGCAGTGTAAACAAATATTTCTTCAAAAACAAAAGCAAAAACAAAATCAAAATAAAGGAAGGTATTATATATCTAAAATTCTCAAGTACGTATCAATTGTGTTCACATACAACACATAAAGATACTTATCAAATGCTAGATTTCTCTTTTTTTCATTTTGTTTTAAAACCTTGTTTTCATCATATCTGATACCTATCACTCTTTATACCAATAATGACCTTACATGTATATTGTATTCCGATATATTGTGTATTAATTAATCATATATAGTTGGTGCTAAAAATTGGCGGTGGCCATTTTGGCCACCGGATTTTGAAACCCGGTGGCCCGACGGGGTTTTAAGGAGCCATTGGCCACCGGGCCACCGCTTATTTCGCACACTGTAGCTAACTAACGGCGGACGGACACCAACCGATTGCACAAACCCAGTTTTCGTTACACGAAAGCTGGGTTAAAAACTTATAAACGTGCATACTTGACAGTGCACTTTTTCTTTGCAATTCTAAAATTAGAAACACGTTAGAGCTAAACTCAACAATTTAACCTTTGAAAAGAATATAAGTCTAGGGGAATGCTCAACCATTCGTAAAAATTATCATATCATGTTCAAGATTGTTTATAGTAAGTTCTATATACATTGTATTTCAGGAATATCTATGTCAGGTAAAACTAATCGGTAATTAAATGTCATTGAACTGACTTTGATGATGATGTTTTTGATTCCTCGTAACTTAAATCATTTCTTATCATAGCTAAATATTTGTACGATATATTATAAACAATTTAGTCCCAAAAGAAACTGTAGCTTGACCCACCTAGTCGTCCAGATTTCCGCCTCGCTTTCAGACTCGATTTTGATTGGTCCTGCACGGGCGAACAACCGGAAGTATGACTCGACTTCCGGCCATGCTCAGACGACCGCCTTTTCTGAGCAGACGAACTTTTCGCCCAATTTAATGGCGATTCTAATTCAGTCGAGAACTGTGATGGTTTTTGTTGACTACTAAAGACAGGATCGTTTGGATTATTGTGTTTCATGTTTTTGCTAAAGATAGTTGCGTTTTGATTGTGTGGCGTGTTTTGATTTTGTGTTTTGTTTTGATGGTTTGTTTTATTTTGATTTTGTGTTTTGTTTTGATTGTTTGTTGGTGTCACGTGACTAGATTTTGGAGGCGTTTGATTGGTTGATCGGCTGCCGAACATACTGCGCAGGCGTGTTAGAAGGGATGATTTTGAGGGCGGTTCTACAAAAGGAAAATGTATAAATAATTATCAAAAGATACATTTTTTCTCGAATGAAACATGAGCACTTTGCTATTTCAGTAATAATTCTTAATATTTTTATTAAATGTCAAGTTAATAAGTATGTATCTATAGGAACTATTTTTTATGTCAATCGAAAAAAATACCCTCAATACGCTTACCTGGTTCAATCTTTTGTCGTTTTGTTTTTCTTGCGTCGTGGCCGCGGAATTGGAAAATGCCGCCATTGGAGGAGCTCGTGCACGATTCGGAACCCTTCCTTTTCTGGCCCCTGGAGAAAAAATGAATTATGAATAAAAGAAACATAAAGGCACTTCAATTTCAGGATCTTCGATTTTCGCATTTCCATAGAGCCAGTGACGCCATATATCATTTTATTTTTAAGAAGTGCTTATATAAGCACGATCGCTTACATAAGCACATCCTAAAGAAATGATAACCCCAAGATTACCATTGACAAGGAAAGGGTGCCACAGCTCGCCCCGCTGCATTCTTTTCGTTTAATTACATAATTATTAATATAACTAAAACTGTCTAAGGTTCAGGACCATATTACAAATTAAATTATTCATTTTAAATTGAATTTCTGCGGAGTAGTGAATTTAGTAAAAACTGACCTGGTCATCGGAAGGGTTCCTAGCCCTAAATTTGAGATCGATCTACTGTTTTCTTTTTGTTGTTCCTCTTAAGGGAATCAAACCCTAGATATAAATTTGACTTTGACTTTTAAAGATCACACTTAAACTGACCTGGTCATCGGAAGGGTTCCTAGCCCTAAATTTGAGCGCGATCTCTTTGAATTCTCTTTTTGTTGTTCCTCTTCTTCCATCGCAATTCTCTCTTCCTCATCAACAATAGATAAAAGGCAGTTGATTTCCCATTCTTCCACGATGGTTGTGTGAACACAGGGGATTAAGACCGAATGTTTGATTCTGTGACAGTAAAATAGTGGAGATTTAGGCCAATATACAGCCTATTCTGATAAAAATAAAAATACAGTATTTGCTTTTATCAGAAAAGTGCAAACTGAAGAGGTGATGCTTTTTATCAACAATGGTCGGGTGCAAGCAGTGGGAATTTAGAC